>JAWKAU010000414.1:0-85000 GCA_033398695.1 Orobanche coerulescens | reverse complement strand
TAGGAATATAATTAAGGATCGAAAACGTAGGGTTTTACAAACTCAGTTTTCGGATAATTCTGATAGAGGGTAGTACACGGGTTATGGATGAGAATTGAGGCGGCCCAGTTTTTGGATATTTTTCATAAATTATCCCTATGGATTTATAAGATTGAATATGCGTTTATTTGGGGTCATCCGGAGCCGAATCAGAGCTGATACGACTGGAACTCGGTTTTGGGATAATTTTCATAGGGGGTAGTACACGGGTTATGGAGGAAAATTGAGGCAGCCCGTTTTTTAGATATTTTTCCATAATTTGTCCCTATGGATTTATAAAATTGAATACGCATTTATTTGAGGTCATCCGGAGCCGAACTGGAGCTGATATGGCTGGAACTCGATATTTGGATAATTCTCATAGGGACGGGTTATGGGGGAAAATCGAGGTTGCCTTTTTATGGATATTTTTTTCATAATTTGTCCCTATGGATGTATAAACTTGAATACGCATTTATTTGAGGTCATCCGGAGCCGAGCTGGAGCTGATACGGCTGGAACTCGGTTTTTTAAAAATTCTCATAGAGGGTAGTACACGAGTTGTGGAGGAAAATTGAGACGGCTCGTTTTTCGGATATTTTTCATAATTTGTCCCTATGGATTTATAAAATTAAATATGCGTTTATTTGGGGTCATCCGGAGCCGAATAGGAGCTGATACGGCTAGAACTCGATTTTTAGATGGGTGTGGAGGAAAATTAAGGTGGCCCGTTTTTTGGATATTTTTTCATAATTTTTCCTTGTGGATTTATAAAATTGAATACGCGTTTATTTGGGTTCATCTGGACCCGAATTGTAGCTGATATGGCAGGAACTGGGTTTTCGGATAATTCTCATAGGGTAGTACACGAGTTATGGAGGAAAATCGAGGTGGCCTATTTTTGGATATTTTTTCATAATCTGTCCCTATGGATTTGTAAGATTGAATACGTGTTATTTGAGGTCATACAGAGCTGATTCAAAGCTGATACGGCTGTAACTTAGTTTTCGGATCATTCTGATAGAGGGTACACGGGTTGTGGAGGAAAATTGAGGCGGCCCATTTTTTGGATATTTTTTCATAATTTATCCCTATGGATTTATAAGATTGAATACGCATTTATTTAGGGTCATCCGGGCCGAATCAAAGCTGATACGACTGAAACTCAGTTTTGGGATAATTCTCATAGGGGTAGTACACGGGTTATGGAGGAAAATCGAGGAGGACTATTTTTTGGATATTTTTTCATAATTTGTCCCTATGGATTTATAAAATTGAATACGCCTTTATTTGAGGTCATCCGGAGCCGAACTGGAGCTGATACGGCTGGAATTCGATTTTCGGATAATTCTCATAGGGACGGGTTACGGAGGAAATCGAGGCGGCCCTTTTATGGATATTTTTTCGTAATTTGTCCCTATGTATTTATAAAATTGAATACACGTGTATTTGAGGTCATCCGGAGCCGAGCCAGAGCTGATACGATTGGAACTCGATTTTTAAAAAAGTCTCATAGAGAGTAGTATACGGGTTGTGGAGGAAAATTGAGACGGCCTGTTTTTTGGATATTTTTTCATAATTTGTCCCTATGGATTTATAAAATTGAATACGCGTTTATTTAGGGTCATCCGAAGCCGAATCGGAGCTGATACGACTAGAACTCGATTTTTAGATAACTCTCATAGGGGTAGTACACGGGTTATGGAGGAAAATCGAGGTGGCCCATCTTTTGGATATTTTTTCAAAAATTCTCTTTGTGGATTTATAAAATTGAATACGCGTTTATTTGGGTTTATCCGAACCAGAATTAGAGCTAATATGGCTGGAACTGTATTTCGGATAATTCTCATAGGGTAGTACACGAGTTATGGAGAAAAATTGAGGTGGCCTATTTTTGGATATTTTTTCATAATTTGTCCCTACGGATTTATAAGATTGAATACGTGTTTATTTGAGGTCATCCGGAACCGAATCACAGCTGGTACGGCTGGAACTCAGTTTTCGGATAATTCTGATAGAGTGTAGTACATGGGTTATGGAGGAGAATTGAGGCGGCCCATTTTTTGGATATTTTTTCATAATTTTTCCCTATGGATTTATAAGATTGAATACGTGTTTATTTGGGGTCATCCGTAGACGAATCGGAGCTGATACGACTGGAACTCGGTTTTGGGATAATCCTGATAGGGATAGTACACGGGTTATGGAGAAAATTCGAGGCGGTCTGTTTTTGGATATTTTTTCATAACTTGTCCCTATGGATTTATACGCATTTATTTGAGGTCATCCGGAGCCGAGCCGGAGCTGATACGGCTGGAACTCGATTTTTAAAAAAAAATCTCATAGAGGGTAGTACACGGGTTGTGGAGGAAAATTGAGATGGCCCGTTTTTTTTGATATTTTTTCATAATTTATCCCTATGGATTTATAAAATTGAATATGCGTTTATTTGGGGTCTTCCGGAGCCGAATCGGAGCTGATATGGTAGGAACTGGGTTTTCGAATAATTCTCATATGGACGGGTTATGGAGGAAAATCGAGGCAGCCCTTTTATGGATATTTTTCATAATTTGTCCCTATGGATGTATAAACTTGAATACACGTTTATTTGAGGTCATCGAGCCAGTAGGTGAGCCGATACGGTTGGAACTCGATTTTCAAAAATTCTAATAGAGGGTAGTTCACGGGTTGTGGAGGAAAATTGAGACGGCCCGTTTTTTGGATATTTTTTCATAATTTGTCCCTATGGATTTATAAAATTGAATACGCGTTTATTTGAGGTCATCCGGAGCCGAGCCGGAGCTGATACGATTGGAACTCGGTTTTAAAAAATTCTCATAGAAGGTAGTACACGGGTTGTGGAGGAAAATTGTGACGGCCTGTTTTTTGGATATTTTTTATAATTTGTCCCTATGGATTTATAAAATTGAATATGCGTTTATTTAGGGTCATCCGGAGCCGAATCGGAGCTGAAACGGCTAGAACTCGGTTTTTAGATAACTCTCATAGTACCCGTACATGTGTTATGGAGGAAAATCGAGGCGGCCCATTTTTTGGATATTTTTTCATAATTTCTCCTTGTGGATTTATAAAATTGAATACGTGTTTATTTAGGATCATCCGGACCCGAATTGGAGTTGATGCGGCAGGAACTGGGTTTTCGGATAATTCTCATATGGTAGTACACGAGTTATGGAGGAAAATCGAGGTGGCCTATTTTTGGATATTTTTTCATAATTTGTCCCTATGGATTTATAAGATTGAATACGTGTTTATTTGAGGTCATCCAGAGCCGAGTCAAAGCTGATACGGCTGGAACTCAGTTTTCGGATAATTCTGATAGAGGGTAGTACACGGGTTATGGAGGAGAATTGAGGCGGCCCATTTTTTGGATATTTTTTCATAATTTTTCCCTATGGATTTATAAGATTGAATACGCATTTATTTGGGGTCATCCGTAGACGAATCGGAGCTGATACGACTGGAACTCGGTTTTGGGATAATCCTCATAGGGATAGTACACGGGTTATGGAGAAAATTCGAGGCGGTCTGTTTTTGGATATTTTTTCATAACTTGTCCCTATGGATTTATACGCATTTATTTGAGGTCATCCGGAGCCGAGCCGGAGCTGATACGGCTGGAACTCGATTTTTAAAAAAAAATCTCGTAGAGGGTAGTACACGGGTTGTGGAGGAAAATTGAGATGGCCCGTTTTTTTTGATATTTTTTCATAATTTATCCCTATGGATTTATAAAATTGAATATGCGTTTATTTGGGGTCTTCCGGAGCCGAATCGGAGCTGATATGGTAGGAACTGGGTTTTCGAATAATTCTCATATGGACGGGTTATGGAGGAAAATCGAGGCAGCCCTTTTATGGATATTTTTCATAATTTGTCCCTATGGATGTATAAACTTGAATACACGTTTATTTGAGGTCATCCAGAGCCAAATGAGTCGATACGGTTGGAACTCGATTTTTCAAAAATTCTAATAGAGGGTAGTTCACGGGTTGTGGAGGAAAATTGAGACGGCCCGTTTTTTGGATATTTTTTCATAATTTGTCCCTATGGATTTATAAAATTGAATACGCGTTTATTTGAGGTCATCCGGAGCCGAGCCGAAGCTGATACGACTGGAACTCGGTTTTAAAAAATTCTCATAGAGGGTAGTACACGGGTTGTGGAGGAAAATCGAGGTGGCCTATTTTTTGGATATTTTTTCATAATTTTTCCCTATGGATTTATAAGATTGAATACGCATTTATTTGGGGTCATCCGTAGACGAATCGGAGCTGATACGACTGGAACTCGGTTTTGGGATAATCCTCATAGGGATAGTACACGGGTTATGGAGAAAATTCGAGGCGGTCTGTTTTTGGATATTTTTTCATAACTTGTCCCTATGGATTTATACGCATTTATTTGAGGTCATCCGGAGCCGAGCCGGAGCTGATACGGCTGGAACTCGATTTTTAAAAAAAAATCTCGTAGAGGGTAGTACACGGGTTGTGGAGGAAAATTGAGATGGCCCGTTTTTTTTGATATTTTTTCATAATTTATCCCTATGGATTTATAAAATTGAATATGCGTTTATTTGGGGTCTTCCGGAGCCGAATCGGAGCTGATATGGTAGGAACCGGGTTTTGAATAATTCTCATATGGACGGGTTATGGAGGAAAATCGAGGCAGCCCTTTTATGGATATTTTCATAATTTGTCCCTATGGATGTATAAACTTGAATACACGTTTATTTGAGGTCATCGAGCCAGTAGGAGCCGATACGGTTGGAACTCGATTTTCAAAAATTCTAATAGAGGGTAGTTCACGGGTTGTGGAGGAAAATTGAGACGGCCCGTTTTTGGATATTTTTCATAATTTGTCCCTATGGATTTATAAAATTGAATACGCGTTTATTTGAGGTCATCCGGAGCCAAGCCGATACGATCGAACTCGGTTTTAAAAAATTCTCATAGAGGGTAGTACACGGGTTGTGGAGGAAAATCGAGGCGGCCCATTTTTTGGATATTTTTTCATAATTTCTCCTTGTGGATTTATAAAATTGAATACGTGTTTATTTAGGATCATCCGGACCCGAATTGGAGTTGATGCGGCAGGAACTGGGTTTTCGGATAATTCTCATATGGTAGTACACGAGTTATGGAGGAAAATCGAGGTGGCCTATTTTTTGGATATTTTTTCATAATTTTTCCCTATGGATTTATAAGATTGAATACGCATTTATTTGGGGTCATCCGTAGACGAATCGGAGCTGATACGACTGGAACTCGGTTTTGGGATAATCCTCATAGGGATAGTACACGGGTTATGGAGAAAATTCGAGGCGGTCTGTTTTTGGATATTTTTTCATAACTTGTCCCTATGGATTTATACGCATTTATTTGAGGTCATCCGGAGCCGAGCCGGAGCTGATACGGCTGGAACTCGATTTTTAAAAAAAAATCTCGTAGAGGGTAGTACACGGGTTGTGGAGGAAAATTGAGATGGCCCGTTTTTTTTGATATTTTTTCATAATTTATCCCTATGGATTTATAAAATTGAATATGCGTTTATTTGGGGTCTTCCGGAGCCGAATCGGAGCTGATATGGTAGGAACTGGGTTTTCGAATAATTCTCATATGGACGGGTTATGGAGGAAAATCGAGGCAGCCCTTTTATGGATATTTTTCATAATTTGTCCCTATGGATGTATAAACTTGAATACACGTTTATTTGAGGTCATCCAGCCAGTAGGAGCCGATACGGTTGGAACTCGATTTTCAAAAATTCTAATAGAGGGTAGTTCACGGGTTGTGGAGGAAAATTGAGACGGCCCGCTTTTTGGATATTTTTCATAATTTGTCCCTATGGATTTATAAAATTGAATACGCGTTTATTTGAGGTCATCAGAGCGAGCCGAAGCCGATCTGATGGAACTCGGTTTTTAAAAATTCTCATAGAGGGTAGTACACGGGTTGTGGAGGAAAATCGAGGCGGCCCATTTTTTGGATATTTTTTCATAATTTCTCCGTGTGGAATAATAAGATAGAATACGTGTTTATTTAGGATCATCCTGACCAGAATAGGAGTTGATGCGGCAGAACCGGGTTTTCGGATAATTCTCATATGGTAGTACACGAGTTATGGAGGAAAATCGAGGTGGCCTATTTTTGGATATTTTTCATAATTTGTCCCTATGGATTTATAAGATTGAATACGTGTTTATTTGAGGTCATCCAGAGCCGAGTCAAAGCTGATACGGCTGGAACTCAGTTTTCGGATAATTCTGATAGAGGGTAGTACACGGGTTATGGAGGAGAATTGAGGCGGCCCATTTTTTGGATATTTTTTCATAATTTTTCCCTATGGATTTATAAGATTGAATACGCATTTATTTGGGGTCATCCGTAGACGAATCGGAGCTGATACGACTGGAACTCGGTTTTGGGATAATCCTCATAGGGATAGTACACGGGTTATGGAGAAAATTCGAGGCGGTCTGTTTTTGGATATTTTTTCATAACTTGTCCCTATGGATTTATACGCATTTATACGAGGTCATCAGGAGCGAGCCGGAGCCGATCTGGTGGAACTCGATTTTTAAAAAAAAATCTCGTAGAGGGTAGTACACGGGTTGTGGAGGAAAATTGAGATGGCCCGATTTTTTGATATTTTTCATAATTTATCCCTATGGATTTATAAAATTGAATATGCGTTTATTTGGGGTCTTAGGAGCCGAATCGGAGTGATATGGTAGGAACTGGGTTTTCGAATAATTCTCATATGGACGGGTTATGGAGGAAAATCGAGGCAGCCCTTTTATGGATATTTTTCATAATTTGTCCCTATGGATGTATAAACTTGAATACACGTTTATTTGAGGTCATCGAGCCAAATGAGTCGATACGGTTGGAACTCGATTTTTAATTAAATTCTCATAGTGGGTTGTTCACGGGTTGTGGAGGAAAATTGAGAGGGCCCGTTTTTGGATATTTTTCATAATTTGTCCCTATGGATTTATAAAATTGAATACGCGTTTATTTGAGGTCATCAGAGCCGAGCCAAGCCGATACGATCTGGAACTCGGTTTTAAAAATTCTCATAGAGGGTAGTACACGGGTTGTGGAGGAAAATCGAGGCGGCCCATTTTTGGATATTTTTCATAATTTCTCCTTGTGGATTTATAAAATTGAATACGTGTTTATTTAGGATCATCGGACCGAATTGGAGTTGATGCGGCGGAACCGGGTTTTCGGATAATTCTCATATGGTAGTACCACGAGTTATGGAGGAAAATCGAGGTGGCCTATTTTTGGATATTTTTTCATAATTTGTCCCTATGGATTTATAAGATTGAATACGTGTTTATTTGAGGTCATCTAGAGCGAAAGGCGATACTGGTGGAACTCGGTTTCGGATAATTACGATAGAGGGTAGTACACGGGTTATGGAGGAGAATTGAGGCGGCCCATTTTTTGGATATTTTTTCATAATTTTTCCCTATGGATTTATAAGATTGAATACGCATTTATTTGGGGTCATCCGTAGACGAATCGGAGCTGATACGACTGGAACTCGGTTTTGGGATAATCCTCATAGGGATAGTACACGGGTTATGGAGAAAATTCGAGGCGGTCTGTTTTTGGATATTTTTTCATAACTTGTCCCTATGGATTTATACGCATTTATACGAGGTCATCCTGAGCCGGAGGTAATCTGAGCTGGAACTCGATTTTTAAAAAAATCTCGTAGAGGGTAGTACGGGTTGTGGAGGAAAATTGAGATGGCCCGCTTTTTTTGATATTTTTCATAATTTATCCCTATGGATTTATAAAATTGAATATGCGTTTATTTGGGGTCTTAGGAGCCGAATCGGAGTGATATGGTAGAACCGGGTTTTCGAATAATTCTCATATGGACGGGTTATGGAGGAAAATCGAGGCGACCCTTTTATGGATATTTTTCATAATTTGTCCCTATGGATGTATAAACTTGAATACACGTTTATTTGAGGTCATCGAGCCAGTAGGAGCTGATACGGTTGGAACTCGATTTTTCAAAAATTCTAATAGAGGGTAGTTCACGGGTTGTGGAGGAAAATTGAGACGGCCCGTTTTTTGGATATTTTTTCATAATTTGTCCCTATGGATTTATAAAATTGAATACGCGTTTATTTGAGGTCATCCGGAGCCGAGCCGAAGCTGATACGACTGGAACTCGGTTTTAAAAAATTCTCATAGAGGGTAGTACACGGGTTGTGGAGGAAAATTGTGACGGCCTGTTTTTTGGATATTTTTTATAATTTGTCCCTATGGATTTATAAAATCGAATATGCGTTTATTTAGGGTCATCCGGAGCCGAATCGGAGCTGAAACGGCTAGAACTCGGTTTTTAGATAACTCTCATAGTACCCGTACATGTGTTATGGAGGAAAATCGAGGCGGCCCATTTTTTGGATATTTTTTCATAATTTTTCCCTATGGATTTATAAGATTGAATACGCATTTATTTGGGGTCATCCGTAGACGAATCGGAGCTGATACGACTGGAACTCGGTTTTGGGATAATCCTCATAGGGATAGTACACGGGTTATGGAGAAAATTCGAGGCGGTCTGTTTTTGGATATTTTTTCATAACTTGTCCCTATGGATTTATACGCATTTATTTGAGGTCATCCTGGAATGAGCCGAGCCGATAATCTGAACTCGATTTTTAAAAAAATCTCGTAGAGGGTAGTACACGGGTTGTGGAGGAAAATTGAGATGGCCGTTTTTTTGATATTTTTCATAATTTATCCCTATGGATTTATAAAATTGAATATGCGTTTATTTGGGGTCTTCCGGAGCCGAATCGGAGCTGATATGGTAGGAACTGGGTTTTCGAATAATTCTCATATGGACGGGTTATGGAGGAAAATCGAGGCAGCCCTTTTATGGATATTTTTCATAATTTGTCCCTATGGATGTATAAACTTGAATACACGTTTATTTGAGGTCATCCAGAGCCCAGCCGGAGCTGATACGGTTGGAACTCGATTTTTCAAAAATTCTAATAGAGGGTAGTTCACGGGTTGTGGAGGAAAATTGAGACGGCCCGTTTTTTGGATATTTTTTCATAATTTGTCCCTATGGATTTATAAAATTGAATACGCGTTTATTTGAGGTCATCCGGAGCCGAGCCGAAGCTGATACGACTGGAACTCGGTTTTAAAAAATTCTCATAGAGGGTAGTACACGGGTTGTGGAGGAAAATCGAGGCGGCCCATTTTTTGGATATTTTTTCATAATTTCTCCTTGTGGATTTATAAAATTGAATACGTGTTTATTTAGGATCATCCGGTCCAGTATTGTAGTTGATGCGGCAGGAACTGGGTTTTCGGATAATTCTCATATGGTAGTACACGAGTTATGGAGGAAAATCGAGGTGGCCTATTTTTGGATATTTTTTCATAATTTGTCCCTATGGATTTATAAGATTGAATACGTGTTTATTTGAGGTCATCCAGAGCCGAGTCAAAGCTGATACGGCTGGAACTCAGTTTTCGGATAATTCTGATAGAGGGTAGTACACGGGTTATGGAGGAGAATTGAGGCGGCCCATTTTTTGGATATTTTTTCATAATTTTTCCCTATGGATTTATAAGATTGAATACGCATTTATTTGGGGTCATCCGTAGACGAATCGGAGCTGATACGACTGGAACTCGGTTTTGGGATAATCCTCATAGGGATAGTACACGGGTTATGGAGAAAATTCGAGGCGGTCTGTTTTTGGATATTTTTTCATAACTTGTCCCTATGGATTTATACGCATTTATCTGAGGTCATCCGGAGCCGAGCCGGAGCTGATACGGCTGGAACTCGATTTTTAAAAAAAAATCTCGTAGAGGGTAGTACACGGGTTGTGGAGGAAAATTGAGATGGCCCGCTTTTTTGATATTTTTCATAATTTATCCCTATGGATTTATAAAATTGAATATGCGTTTATTTGGGGTCTTAGGAGCCGAATCGAGTGATATGGTAGGAACTGGGTTTTGAATAATTCTCATATGGACGGGTTATGGAGGAAAATCGAGGCAGCCCTTTTATGGATATTTTTCATAATTTGTCCCTATGGATGTATAAACTTGAATACACGTTTATTTGAGGTCATCCAGAGCCCAGCCGGAGCTGATACGGTTGGAACTCGATTTTTCAAAAATTCTAATAGAGGGTAGTTCACGGGTTGTGGAGGAAAATTGAGACGGCCCGTTTTTTGGATATTTTTTCATAATTTGTCCCTATGGATTTATAAAATTGAATACGCGTTTATTTGAGGTCATCCGGAGCCGAGCCGAAGCTGATACGACTGGAACTCGGTTTTAAAAAATTCTCATAGAGGGTAGTACACGGGTTGTGGAGGAAAATCGAGGCGGCCCATTTTTTGGATATTTTTTCATAATTTCTCCTTGTGGATTTATAAAATTGAATACGTGTTTATTTAGGATCATCCGGACCCGAATTGGAGTTGATGCGGCAGGAACTGGGTTTTCGGATAATTCTCATATGGTAGTACACGAGTTATGGAGGAAAATCGAGGTGGCCTATTTTTGGATATTTTTTCATAATTTGTCCCTATGGATTTATAAGATTGAATACGTGTTTATTTGAGGTCATCCAGAGCCGAGTCAAAGCTGATACGGCTGGAACTCAGTTTTCGGATAATTCTGATAGAGGGTAGTACACGGGTTATGGAGGAGAATTGAGGCGGCCCATTTTTTGGATATTTTTTCATAATTTTTCCCTATGGATTTATAAGATTGAATACGCATTTATTTGGGGTCATCCGTAGACGAATCGGAGCTGATACGACTGGAACTCGGTTTTGGGATAATCCTCATAGGGATAGTACACGGGTTATGGAGAAAATTCGAGGCGGTCTGTTTTTGGATATTTTTTCATAACTTGTCCCTATGGATTTATACGCATTTATCTGAGGTCATCCGGAGCCGAGCCGGAGCTGATACGGCTGGAACTCGATTTTTAAAAAAAAATCTCGTAGAGGGTAGTACACGGGTTGTGGAGGAAAATTGAGATGGCCCGTTTTTTTTGATATTTTTTCATAATTTATCCCTATGGATTTATAAAATTGAATATGCGTTTATTTGGGGTCTTCCGGAGCCGAATCGGAGCTGATATGGTAGGAACTGGGTTTTCGAATAATTCTCATATGGACGGGTTATGGAGGAAAATCGAGGCAGCCCTTTTATGGATATTTTTCATAATTTGTCCCTATGGATGTATAAACTTGAATACACGTTTATTTGAGGTCATCCAGCCAGTGAGTCGATACGGTTGGAACTCGATTTTTCAAAAATTCTAATAGAGGGTAGTTCACGGGTTGTGGAGGAAAATTGAGACGGCCCGTTTTTTGGATATTTTTCATAATTTGTCCCTATGGATTTATAAAATTGAATACGCGTTTATTTGAGGTCATCCGGAGCCGAGCCGAAGATAATCTTGGAACTCGGTTTTAAAAAATTCTCATAGAGGGTAGTACACGGGTTGTGGAGGAAAATTGTGACGGCCTGTTTTTTGGATATTTTTTATAATTTGTCCCTATGGATTTATAAAATCGAATATGCGTTTATTTAGGGTCATCCGGAGCCGAATCGGAGTGAAACGGCTAGAACTCGGTTTTAGATAACTCTCATAGTACCGTACATGTGTTATGGAGGAAAATCGAGGCGGCCCATTTTTTGGATATTTTTTCATAATTTTTCCCTATGTATTTATAAGATTGAATACGCATTTATTTGGGGTCATCCGTAGACGAATCGGAGCTGATACGACTGGAACTCGGTTTTGGGATAATCCTCATAGGGATAGTACACGGGTTATGGAGAAAATTCGAGGCGGTCTGTTTTTGGATATTTTTTCATAACTTGTCCCTATGGATTTATACGCATTTATTTGAGGTCATCCGGAGCCGAGCCGGAGTAATCTGTTGGAACTCGATTTTTAAAAAAAAATCTCGTAGAGGGTAGTACACGGGTTGTGGAGGAAAATTGAGATGTCCCGTTTTTTATGATATTTTTTCATAATTTATCCATATGTATTTATAAAATTGAATAAGCGTTTATTTGGGGTCTTAGAGCCGAATCGGAGCCGATATGGTAGGAACCGGGTTTTGAATAATTCTCATATGGACGGGTTATGGAGGAAAATCGAGGCAGCCCTTTTATGGATATTTTTCATAATTTGTCCCTATGGATGTATAAACTTGAATACACGTTTATTTGAGGTCATCCAGAGCCCAGCCGGAGCTGATACGGTTGGAACTCGATTTTTCAAAAATTCTAATAGAGGGTAGTTCACGGGTTGTGGAGGAAAATTTAGACGGCCCGTTTTTTGGATATTTTTTCATAATTTGTCCCTATGGATTTATAAAATTGAATACGCGTTTATTTGAGGTCATCCGGAGCCGAGCCGAAGCTGATACGACTGGAACTCGGTTTTAAAAAATTCTCATAGAGGGTAGTACACGGGTTGTGGAGGAAAATCGAGGCGGCCCATTTTTTGGATATTTTTTCATAATTTCTCCTTGTGGATTTATAAAATTGAATACGTGTTTATTTAGGATCATCCGGACCCGAATTGGAGTTGATGCGGCAGGAACTGGGTTTTCGGATAATTCTCATATGGTAGTACACGAGTTATGGAGGAAAATCGAGGTGGCCTATTTTTGGATATTTTTTCATAATTTGTCCCTATGGATTTATAAGATTGAATACGTGTTTATTTGAGGTCATCCAGAGCCGAGTCAAAGCTGATACTAGTGGAACTCGCTTTCGGATAATTCTGATAGAGGGTAGTACACGGGTTATGGAGGAGAATTGAGGCGGCCCATTTTTTGGATATTTTTTCATAATTTTTCCCTATGGATTTATAAGATTGAATACGCATTTATTTGGGGTCATCCGTAGACGAATCGGAGCTGATACGACTGGAACTCGGTTTTGGGATAATCCTCATAGGGATAGTACACGGGTTATGGAGAAAATTCGAGGCGGTCTGTTTTTGGATATTTTTTCATAACTTGTCCCTATGGATTTATACGCATTTATCTGAGGTCATCCGGAGCCGAGCCGGAGCTGATACGGCTGGAACTCGATTTTTAAAAAAAAATCTCGTAGAGGGTAGTACACGGGTTGTGGAGGAAAATTGAGATGGCCCGTTTTTTTTGATATTTTTTCATAATTTATCCCTATGGATTTATAAAATTGAATATGCGTTTATTTGGGGTCTTCCGGAGCCGAATCGGAGCTGATATGGTAGGAACTGGGTTTTCGAATAATTCTCATATGGACGGGTTATGGAGGAAAATCGAGGCAGCCCTTTTATGGATATTTTTCATAATTTGTCCCTATGGATGTATAAACTTGAATACACGTTTATTTGAGGTCATCCAGAGCCCAGCCGGAGCTGATACGGTTGGAACTCGATTTTTCAAAAATTCTAATAGAGGGTAGTTCACGGGTTGTGGAGGAAAATTGAGACGGCCCGTTTTTTGGATATTTTTTCATAATTTGTCCCTATGGATTTATAAAATTGAATACGCGTTTATTTGAGGTCATCCGGAGCCGAGCCAGAAGGCGATATTGGAACTCGGTTTTAAAAAATTCTCATAGAGGGTAGTACACGGGTTGTGGAGGAAAATTGTGACGGCCTGTTTTTTGGATATTTTTTATAATTTGTCCCTATGGATTTATAAAATCGAATATGCGTTTATTTAGGGTCATCCGGAGCCGAATCGGAGCTGAAACGGCTAGAACTCGGTTTTTAGATAACTCTCATAGTACCCGTACATGTGTTATGGAGGAAAATCGAGGCGGCCCATTTTTTGGATATTTTTTCATAATTTCTCCTTGTGGATTTATAAAATTGAATACGCGTTTATTTAGGATCATCTGGACCCGAATTGGAGTTGATGCGGCAGGAACTGGGTTTTCGGATAATTCTCATATGGTAGTACACGAGTTATGGAGGAAAATCGAGGTGGCCTATTTTTGGATATTTTTTCATAATTTGTCCCTATGGATTTATAAGATTGAATACGTGTTTATTTGAGGTCATCCAGATCCGAGTCAAAGCTGATACGGCTGGAACTCTATTTTTAAAAAAAAATCTCATAGAGGGTAGTACACGGTTCGTGGAGGAAAATTGAGATGGCCCGTTTTTCTGATATTTTTTCATAATTTATCCCTATGGATTTGTAAAATTGAATACTCGTATATTTGGGGTCTTCCGGAGCCGAATCGGAGCTGATATGGCAGGAACTGGGTTTTCGAATAATTCTCATATGGACGGGTTATGGAGGAAAATCGAGGCAGCCCTTTTATGGATATTTTTCATAATTTGTCCCTATGGATGTATAAACTTGAATACACGTTTATTTGAGGTCATCCAGAGCCCAGCCGGAGCTGATACGGTTGGAACTCGATTTTTAAAAAATTCTCATAGAGGGTAGTACACGGGTTGTGGAGGAAAATTGAGACGGCCTGTTTTTTGGATATTTTTTCATAATTTGTCCCTATGGATTTATAAATTTGAATACACGTTTATTTAGGGTCATCCGGAGCCGAATCAGAGCTGATACGGCTAGAACTCGATTTTTAGATAACTCTCATAGGGGTAGTACACGGGTTATGGAGGAAAATCGAGGTGGCCCATCTTTTGGATATTTTTTCATAAATTCTCTTTGTGGATTTATAAAATTGAATACGCATTTATTTGGGTTTATCCGAACCAGAATTGGAGCTGATATGGCAGGAACTGTGTTTCGGATAATTCTCATACGGTAGTATACGAGTTATGGAGGAAAATCGAGGTGGCCTATTTTTGGATATTTTTTCATAATTTGTCCCTATGGATTTATAAGATTGAATACGTGTTTATTTGAGGTCATCCGGAGCCGAATCAAAGCTGGTACGGCTGGAACTCAGTTTTCGGATAATTCTGATACAGTGTAGTACACGAGTTATGGAGGAGAATTGAGGCGGCCCATTTTTTGGATATTTTTTCATAATTTTTCCCTATGGATTTATAAAATTAAATACGCGTTTATTTGGGGTCATCCGTAGACGAATCGGAGCTGATATGACTGGAACTCGGTATTGGGATAATCCTCATAGGGATAGTACACGGGTTATGGAGGAAAATCGAGGCGGTCTGTTTTTTGGATATTTTGTCATAATTTGTCCCTATGGATTTATACGCGTTTATTTGAGGTCATCCGGAGCCGATCCGGAGCTGATACGGCTGGAACTCGATTTTTAAAAAAAATCTCATAGAGGGTAGTACACGGGTTGTGGAGGAAAATTGAGATGGCCCATTTTTCTGATATTTTTTCATAATTTATCCCTATGGATTTATAAAATTGAATACGCGTTTATTTGGGGTCTTCCGGAGCCGAATCGGAGCTGATATGTCAGGAACTGGGTTTTCGAATAATTCTCATATGACGGGTTATGGAGGAAAATCGAGGCAGCTATTTTATGGATATTTTTCATAATTTGTCCCTATGGATGTATAAACTTGAAAACACATTTATTTGAGGTCATCCAGAGCCCAGCCAGAGCTGATACGGTTGGAACTCGGATTTTCAAAAATTCTAATAGAGGGTAGTTCACGGGTTGTGGAGGAAAATTGAGACGGCCCGTTTTTCGGATATTTTTTCATAATTTGTCCCTATGGATTTATAAAATTGAATATGCGTTTATTTGAGGTCATCCGGAGCCGAGCCGGAGCTGATACGACTGGAACTCGGTTTTTAAAAAATTCTCATAGAGGGTAGTACACGGGTTGTGGAGGAAAATTGTGACGGCCTATTTTTTGGATATTTTTTTATAATTTGTCCCTATGGATTTATAAAATTGAATATGCATTTATTTAGGGTCATATGGAGCCGAATCGGAGCTGATACGGCTAGAACTCGGTTTTTAGATAACTCTCATAGTACCCGTACATGTGTTATGGAGGAAAATCGAGGCGGCCCATTTTTTGGATATTTTTTCATAATTTCTCCTTGTGGATTTATAAAATTGAATACGCGTTTATTTGGGATCATCCCCACCCGAATTGGAGTTGATACGGCAGGTACTGGGTTTTTGGATAATTCTCATATGGTAGTACACGAGTTATGGAGGAAAATCGAGGTGGCCTATTTTTGGATATTTTTTCATAATTTGTCCCTATGGATTTATAAGATTGAGTATGTGTTTATTTGAGGTTTATCCAGAGCCGAGTCAAAGCTGATATGGCTGGAACTCAGTTTTCGGATAATTCTGATAGAGGGTAGTGTAATATCCGCAATTTCGGATTTTCGGTAATTTTCTTTTTTCGGCGGATGTCCGTTTTGACGACTCGCTTGGGACCGTCTCATCATTCCGAGAATGATTAATTCTGCACATTTTGTCATCCGAGTTCGTTTCGGTGTCGTTTTATTGAGTTCCGTGTTCTTAAGCGACTTTTTCAAGTATGAGTTCGATTTTGTAAAATCATCATAAATTCTTGGAAACTCCAAAAATTCTGAATCTTTTCAATATTATAAAGCATCAAGTTAGCTTTCTAATTGTTTAAACGGTGAGTCAATCGGAGTCCGTACGAAGGAGTTATGGTCGATATAGCTAAGTCACTCTCATGTTCTAGTTTTGGCCGAGCAGCCTGCCGGAAGGGCCGCGGCACACTTGGTCGAGCCGCGGCACGCACACATTTTTCAATCTTCCGCCGACCCGTCTGTACCTTGTGCCGCGGCACACTGCCGAGTCACTGCTGCGGCACACTCGTCCGGGCCGCGGCACACTTCGGCTGGGCCGCGACACACTGTGTAGTCAGCCTATTTAAGGCCCTGCAGTCGGGTTTTTCACCCATTTTCTCACTCTCTTCCTTCTCTTCTGCGGCTGGAGGTGTAGGAATCATGAAGAGATGTTGTTGGACAATCAATCCATGAAGTCTTGGAGTTCATATCATCAATCATCCGTCCTATAACATCCTTTGATCGACCGAATCAGGTCAGATTTTATAGAAATCTAATTTTGGGGATTTTGGGTATTTTGTTCGATTTCGTCCGTTTAATCCGATTTAACTTAGGATTGTGATGGATTGATGATTATTTAGATGTATTACATCTTTTCCCTTGTTATTCCATGGTTGGATCGTATCGATTCGTTGTTTTGGTCGAGTTCTTGATCGATGCCTTGAAGGTGTCCGGTAGAATGTCATAGAGGGGTTTTCGGGCGTTCTACGATTATTCTTCCTCGTATGATCGATGATTTATTGATTATATGTTGTTAGGGTCGAATTCTTGTGAAGAACTCGAGTCGGAACCCTTCCATTCGTTGCCTTCTTTGGGGTCCGAGCTTCCCGGTCGAACCGTGTTCTTCGGAGCGTTTGGTAGCGGTTAGTATGGCAAGTATCTTATTATACGACTTGTATCTTGCGACTAGTAATTACGTATGAGATGTATAATGACTTTTCTTGCCTTCGTGAATATGTTCCGTTTGAGTTGGTTGTGTTTTCCGCAATTTGAAGGCTTTGTGATAATAGCGTTATATCGGTATACGTGTTAGGTGTTGCGCCATTTGTGCAGGATTGCGATGTACATATGGGATGGTTGTACACTTGATTGTGAAATGTATTGTGTACCGATCGTGTGTTATGTTGGTTGTATGTTGTGATTGATGATAGTTGTTGCGAGTGTTGAGATTGTGCTATGTGCGTGTGATGTACGATTTTGTGGTGATCAACGTGATTGATTAGCTGTGCTCATTGTCATATGTAATGTGAATGTGAATGTTGTGTACTGGAATGCTAAGTTCACTCGTGTGGGTTCGACGGGGCCTACGAGGATTCATGGCACAGGTCCATGGGATCAGAACTTAGTGTGTGGTGCTGAGGTCCAATCGTGCGGGTCTGACGAGGCCTACGATG
The DNA here is from genome assembly GCA_033398695.1 of Orobanche coerulescens. NCBI lineage: Eukaryota > Viridiplantae > Streptophyta > Magnoliopsida > Lamiales > Orobanchaceae > Orobanche > Orobanche coerulescens. Next base: position 67,012 of record JAWKAU010000414.1, on the reverse strand, counting down.
ATTCATGGCATAGGTCCATTGAATCAGGACACAGTACGTCCAACCATGTGGGTTCGACGGAACCTACGGTGACACGTGACACAGGTTCACGGGGTCGGGACTGGTTGTTGTGATTGTTGTGTTTGCTCACTCCGTGTGGGTTGTTGAACATACGGAGACTCGTGACAAGCGATCACGGAGTCATGAGCATGATTGATTGTTGTGATGGTTGTGATTGGTTAAGTCCGTGCGGGTTGTTGAACCTACGGAGACACGTGACAGGGGATCACGGTGTCACGAATCGTGTTTTGTAAATCAAACTTTTAGTAAGAAAGTTTTAAGAAAAGAATGTTGGGACGAGCCCCACGAGATTTATGGAAATGTTTTCGTACTGTAAATTGTTGAAATACAATTTGAGATTTGGGTTAAGACCCTAAGATTTTCGAAAGGTTCTGAAATTCTAAAAATTCCCGAGATGATAATCTTATTTTCGAATGCTTCATAGCTTATCTTTCCTTGTGAAAACCTCCCGGGGATATTTTGATACTTGGTTGTTATATTTGTTTCACGATTATTATTTGCTTGTTACATTTCGTATGATTTGATACTTGCACTAGTAAAACAGTGGAGTTTTACTAACCCCCGAGTAATCGGGGGTGGATGTCTGTTTTGCGTCCAGGTACATGTAGATTCAGGGGAGCAGTTACAGGATTGGCACAAGAGGATGACGAGCTGTGATACTAATCATGAGTCGAGAGTTGTTTTGATTTTTGTTGTGTTGTCAGAGTTGATTTCAGTCTTCCGCTGTATTGTATTTCGACCCCTGTGTGGGTAATGTTATTTAAGTCAGTTTTGTCAATTGGGTTGTGTGACCCCATCGGTCTGTGTATTCACGTGTAAGTGACCATATCGGTCTGTATCATTTTATTGTTTGACCCGGGCTGGGCAAGCATTTGGTTGTTTATGGATGTTTAGCCTGGTAGATCCTTGTGGAAAGGGTCTACAGCGTGTAATATTCCCATATGGTTTTGGGGGTGTTACATTTATGGTATCAGAGCTTAGGTTGCGGAAACCTAGGCTGTCGGGTCGAGTCGAGTCGTGGTTTGTCGAGTAATGTGTTGTCTTGTCGTTCGAGTCGTCAGGTGACAAGTTGAGTTGCGCGTAGTCACAACGTGTCGAATATGTTTTCGGATGAGATTAGTATCATGGGCGACCGTCATCTCCGTGCGGCCTGTGAACGTAAGTCTCCTCTTTTATGCGAAGTACCTGTGTATCATGATTTTATCTAAATGAGTTAATTGCGGTGCATAATTTTATTTGCACGATGTTGTGAATATAGTTGTATTTAATACGTGTGACATATAATATATGTATAAAACTGGGCCTATTGTTGTTTTACCTTTGAACCACTGTGAGGGGTGGTATAGTGTGAAAATTGAGAACCTTTTTTGGTTTCGAATAAGGTATCGACGATTGAGTTCGTGAGAAACTCCGAGGAATGGTTTTGTTGTATGTTTAAACTAGATGCTGTGAGATGTATTCAATTGGACTGTGCATGTTGGACTGTATTCCTTTTTCCGCTGTGTGAGTTCTTTTGTAATGGCTTTTGGTATTTTACCGGCTGAGTTTTATTTCGAAAACCGATTCCCTTAACCGAGTTTTTGGCATTATGGCCTTGATCGTTTTGGCGAAATCCTTATGACTGTATTTAGTATTTTGTAAATGGCTTTTTGTGAGTTTTTGAAATATTACCGTCATCAACCTTTTTGGCATTTTGTAAATGGTTTTTAGCCTGGTGGGTTCCGGCGCGGGACCCACGACGCTATAATGTTCCGTGTAATTATCTGAAATTTTTGGGCATTCTAGCCCATTGAATTATCTTTGAAAACTTTGAGTACCTTAGAAAATAAATTTCAAGACGTACTTTTAAAATGAATTATTTTCTCGTGGTACATCCAAGGTGCCACAATATGTTTCAAAATTCTTCTACCTCGAGGACCAAAATGTTTTGAGATATTTCCAATGTTTTAGAAACACTTTTACTTAGACCCGAGGGTCGAATATTTCCGAAAGTTTTTCATGAAAAGAAAGTGTCCTCATTTTTATCGAATGCGAAATAGTTTTCCAAAGTCTCGATAACGATGTTTCACGATTGTACTTTTTTTGAAGGGTGATACTCGAGATCAATCGGTGTTTCCAAAATTATTTTCAAAAGGAGGTTTTCAATTCTAAAACCTATCCATTCCCGTTTGAGGGCTGGGTATGTATGTATGATGTTCGCGTTGTCGTTATGATGCTTGCTCCCGAGTATGATCGAATTGGTGGCATGAACATCGAGGCGTTGCCACGCATTTGTTGTACTATCCCTCTGTGAGAGGTGTGAACTGGTGTTTACTGTTTATCGCCTCGTGGTGATTTGCGTGTTGTCGCACGAGTGTGAGCTGTTGAAGCTTGGGTTTGTACGTTTGTGTACATGTGTGATTGTTTCATAATGTTTGTAATTATGTGCTGGTTATCGTTCGGGCCGTTGAAGTCGCCGAACGATACCGTCGTTGTTGTAGTGTTTGTGTGTGTATTACTTTACGATGGTAATCATTGTATATGATATGTGTTATGATTCTTTGTTGTGCTGAGTTGGCATCTCTGCTATATTGTTTTGCGACGTTATGCCCCATTGTATCTAGCATTTGTATTTTCGGTATGCCGAGCCGAGGTGTTTCAACCGTGATGTGCCGGGGCATGCACGTGTAAATTGTCCTTCTCGTCAACAACGCATTTCAAGTGCGGACTCGAGGGACACCGAATTGATTTGCGGGTGGCTGCGAGACTTCGGAGTTCGCGCCCAAAGACAGATATCAGGATCGGCTCTGAGAGACCCATGGGAGATTTTCCTGTCGGATGCTTTTTGTGTTGTTACCTTGTTTCCGTTGTTGTGAATTGCGGGGACGACATTTCTTTTATAAGAGGTCGGATGTAATACCCGTACTATATTTGACTTCTGCAGTTTCTCCTTCTAAATTCTATCGACTTGCACGTGTTCGTCGATACTTTTTGAACTTGTTTGATGTCTCAGTTGTCATCGTTCGAACTGGTTGTGACCTTGTTTCAGATCGACCTGTTTGTCATCGTGACCTTTCCGAGTTCGGTTCGATTCTTGTGAACCTTGTTTGGAAGTAACATCTTTCACCTTCTACCAGTTCTTTTAATGTCTGGAGTTGAAGTGGGGACTTCGGAGTCATTGTTCGACTGTTGTCATTCGATCATTGTTGTTCAATCGTTGTTGTTCGATCATTGTTATTTGATCGTTGTTGTTCGATCATTGTTATTTGATCATTGTTGTTCGATCATTGTTATTTGATTGTTGTTGTTCGGTCGTTGTTGTTCGAACTGGGTTGTTTGACTGTTGTTGCCTGATCTCGTACTGCGAAGAATTGTCGTTCACCGTTAGTCAACTGTTTCGAGTGTGGCCAAGTGGGTCACCGAGCGGTGCATTGTGAGACCGCAGCCAAGATGTTCGGGAATTGGGTTTTCGTTCCTACTCGGGGAGTGCCTGGTGGTGTCCCGTGATGTAGTTGTGTATCGTACTTCGTGCTGTAATTCGTGTAGAAATTGATATTTGTTGCGTGAACTTTTTGGTTTTGTTTGTATTATACCATGATGTTTTATTTTAAGTTTCGGGACGAAACTTATTTTTAATAGGATAGAATGTAATGTCCGGTATTCTCGTTTTCTGTTATCTTGAATTGTTTGTGTCTTGACGTCGGACATTTTCTTGTTGACGAGAATCGGAGTGAATTCTATCATAATACTATATTTGTTTCTACCGCATAGTTGTTGTGGTCGGGTGCGACTTGTTGTCGCGTGCGTTTCTTTGATTAAATGTGTGCATGTGATGTGTTGTTAATTACTCGTTGCTGTTTTGAAACATAGTCGATGGCGTTGTGTTAGTCGTCGTGGGGAGTGTTTTCACGCCGTATATTCCTTTGCGTTGCTTGTAACGTTTCGCCATTGGGCGCGATTTTTTTCGGTTCTTGTGTATCTCATTGAGTTTTCCTGGCGGGATATTGCTTCTCCCTACTTTATTTAAGTTTCGGGACGAAACTTCTTTTAAGGAGGGTAGAATGTAATATCCGCAATTTCGGATTTCTGGTAATTTTTTTTTTTCGACGGATGTCCGTTTCGACGACTCGCTTGGGACTGTCTCGTCATTCCGAGAATGATTAATTCTGCACTTTTTGTCATCCGAGTTCGTTTCGGTGTCGTTTTATTGAGTTCCGTGTTCTTAAGCGACTTTTTCAAGTATGAGTTCGATTTTGTAAAATCATCATAAATTCTTGGAAACTCCAAAAATTCTGAATCTTTGCAATATTATAAAGCAACAAGTTAGCTTTCCAATGGTTCCAACAGTGAGTCAATCGGAGTCCGGATGAAGGAGTTATGGTCGATATAGCTAAGTCACTCTCATGTTCCAGTTTTGGCCGAGCAGCCTGCCGGAAGGGCCGCGGCACACTTGGTCGAGCCGCGGAACGCACACATTTTTCAATCTTCGGCCGACCCGTCTGTACCTTGTACCGCGGCACATGCCGACGGGGCCGCGGCACACTGCCGAGTCACTGCCGCGGCACACTTGTCCGGGCCGCGGCACGCTGCCGATCACTGGGGGCAGATTCGGCCCTGTGCCGCGGCACACTTCGGCTGGGCCGCGGCACACTGTGCAGTCAGCCTATTTAAGGCCCTGCAGTCAGGTTTTTCACCCATTTTATCACTCTCTTCCTTCTCTTCCGTGGCTGGAGGTGTAGGAATCATGGAGAGATGTTGTTGGACAATCAATCCATGAAGTCTTGGAGTTCATATCATCAATCATCCGTCCTATAACATCCTTTGATCGACCGAATCAGGTCAGATTTTATAGAAATCTAATTTTGGGGATTTTGGGTATTTTGTTCGATTTCGTCCGTTTAATCCGATTTAACTTAGGATTGTGATGGATTGATGATTATTTAGATGTATTACATCTTTTCCCTTGTTATTCCATGGTTGGATCGTATCGATTTGTTGTTTTGGTCGAGTTCTTGATCGACGCCTTGAAGGTGTCCGGTAGAATGTCATAGAGGGGTTTGCGGGCGTTCTACGATTATTCTTCCTCGTATGATCGATGATTTATTGATTATATGTTTTTAGGGTCGAATTCTTGTGAAGTACTCGAGTTGGAACCCTTCCGTTCGTTGCCTTCTTTGGGGTCCGAGCTTCCCGGTCGAACCGTGTTCTTCGGAGCGTTCGGTAGCGGTTAGTAAGGCAAGTATCTTATTATACGACTTGTATCTTGCGACTAATAATCACGTATGATATTTATAATGATTTTACTTGCCTTCATAAATATGTTCCGTTTGAATTGGTTGTGTATTCCGCAATTTGAAGGCTTTGTGATAATAGTGTTATATCGGTATACGTGTTAGGTGTTGCGCCATTTGTGCAGGATTGCGATGTACATATGGGATGGTTGTACACTTGATTGTGCAATGTATTTTGTACCGATCGTGTGTTATGTTGGTTGTGTGTTGTGATTGATGATAGTTGTTGCGAGTGTTGAGATTGTGCTATGTGCGTGTGATGTACGATTTTGTGGTGATCAATGTGATTAATTAACTGTGCTCATTGTCATATGTAATGTGAATGTGAATGTTGTGTGCTGGAACGCTAAGTTCACTCGTGTGGGTTCGACGGGGCCTACGAGGATTCATGGCATAGGTCCATGGGATTAGAACTTAGTGTGTGGTGCTGAGGTCCAATCGTGCGGGTCTGACGAGGCCTACGATGATTCATGGCACAGGTCCATTGAATCAAGACACAGTACGTCCAACCGTGTGGGTTCGACGGAACCTACGGTGACACGTGACACAGGTTCACGGGGCCGGGACTGGTTGTTGTGATTGTTTTGTTTGCTCACTCCGTGTGGGTTGTTGAACCTACGGAGACTCGTGACAAGCGATCACGGAGTCATGAGCATGATTGATTGTTGTGATGGTTGTGATTGGTTAAGTCCGTATGGGTTGTTGAACCTACGGAGACACGTGACAGGGGATCATGGTGTCACGAATCGTGTTTTGTAAATCAAACTTTTAGTAAGAAAGTTTTAAGAAAAGAATGTTGGGATGAGCCCCACGAGATTTATGGAAATGTTTTCGTACTGTAAATTGTTGAAATACAATTTGAGATTTGGGTTAAGACCCTAAGATTTTCGAAAGGTTCTGAAATTCTAAAAATTCCCGAGATGATAATCTTATTTTCGAATGCTTCATAGCTTATCTTTCCTTGTGAAAACCTCCCGGGGATATTTTGATACTTGGTTGTTATATTTGTTTCACAATTATTATTTTCTTGTTACATTTCGTATGATTTGATACTTGCACTAGTAAAACAGTGGAGTTTTACTAACCCCCGAGTAATCGGGGGTGGATGTCTGTTTTGCGTCCAGGTACATGTAGATTCAGGGGAGCAGTCACAGGATTGGTACAAGAAGATGACGAGCTGCGATACTAATCATGAGTCGAGAGTTGTTTTGATTTTTGTTGTGTTGTCAGAGTTGATTTCAGTCTTCCGCTGTATTATATTTCGACCCCTGTGTGGGTAATGTTATTTAAGTCAGTTTTGTCGATTGGCTTGTGTGACCCCATCGGTCTATGTATTCACGTGTAAGTGACCATATCGGTCTGTATCATTTTATTGTTTGACCCTGGCTGGGCAAGCATTTGGTTGTTTATGGATGTTTAGCCTGGTAGATCCTTGTGGAAAGGGTCTACGGCGTGTAATATTCCCATATGGTTTTGGGGGTGTTACATTTAGTACACGGGTTATGGAGGAGAATTGAGGCGGCCCATTTTTTGGATATTTTTTCATAATTTTTCCCTATAGATTTATAAGATTGAATACGCATTTATTTGGGGTCATTCGTAGACGAATCGGAGCTGATACGACTGGAACTCGGTTTTGGGATAATCCTCATAGAGATAGTACACGGGTTATGGGGGAAAATCGAGGCGGTCTGTTTTTTGGATATTTTGTCATAATTTGTCCCTATGGATTTATACGCGTTTATTTGAGGTTATCCGGAGCCGAGCCGGAGCTGATACGGCTGGAACTCGATTTTTAAAAAAAATCTCATAGAGGGTAGTACACGGGTTGTGGAGGAAAATTGAGATGGCCCGTTTTTCTGATATTTTTTTCATAATTTATCCCTATGGATTTATAAAATTGAATACTCGTTTATTTGCGGTCTTCCGGAGCCGAATCGGAGCTGATATGGCAGGAACTGGGTTTTCGAATAATTCTCATATGGACGGGTTATAGAGGAAAATCGAGGCAGCCCTTTTATGGATATTTTTCATAATTTGTCCCTGTGGATGTATAAACTTGAATACACATTTATTTGAGGTCATCCAGAGCCCAGCCGGAGCTGATACGGTTGGAACTCGATTTTTAAAAAATTCTCATAGAGGGTAGTACACGGGTTGTGGAGGAAAATTGAGACGGACTGTTTTTTGGATATTTTTTCATAATTTGTCCCTATGGATTTATAAAATTGAATACGCATTTATTTAGGGTCATCCGGAGCCAAATCGAAGCTGATACGGCTAGAACTCAATTTTTAGATAACTCTCATAGGGGTAGTACACGGGGTAGTACATGGAGGAAAATCGAGGTGGCCCATCTTTTGGATATTTTTTCATAAATTCTCTTTGTGGATTTATAAAATTGAATACGCGTTTATTTGGGTTTATCCGAACCAGAATTGGAGCTGATATGGCAGGAACTGTGTTTCGGATAATTCTCATAGGGTAGTACACGAGTTATGGAGAAAAATCGAGGTGGCCTATTTTTGGATATTTTTTCATAATTTGTCCCTACGGATTTATAAGATTGAATACGTGTTTATTTTAGGTCATCAGGAGCCGAATCAAAGCTGGTACGGCTGGAACTCAGTTTTCGGATAATTCTGATAAGGGTAGTACACGGGTTATGGAGGAGAATTGAGGCGGCCCATTTTTTAGATATTTTTTCATAATTTTTCCCTATGGATTTATAAAATTAAATACGCGTTTATTTGGGGTCATCCGTAGACGAATCGTAGCTGATACGACTGGAACTCGGTTTTGGGATAATCCTCATAGGGATAGTACACGGGTTATGGAGGAAAATCGAGGCGGTCTGTTTTTTTGGATATTTTGTCATAATTTGTCCCTATGGATTTATACGCGTTTATTTGAGGTCATCCGGAGCCGAGCCGGAGCTTATACGACTGGAAATCGGTTTTTAAAAAATTCTCATAGAGGGTAGTACACGGGTTGTGGTGGAAAATTGTGACGGCCTGTTTTTTGGATATTTTTTTATAATTTGTCCCTATGGATTTATAAAATTGAATATGCGTTTATTTATCCGGAGCCGAATCGGAGCTGATACGGCTAGAACTCGGTTTTTAGATAACTCTCATAGTACCCATACACGTGTTATGGAGGAAAATCGAGGCGGCCCATTTTTTGGATATTTTTTCATAATTTCTCCTTGTGGATTTATAAAATAGAATACGCGTTTATTTGGGATCATCCGTGTAACACCCCAATTCACAACTGGGATATTACACGCCGTAGAACCCTCGTGAGGTCTACCAGGCTAACACATGACATATAAACCACAATGTAGTCCCGAATAATGCACTCAAAAGTAAATAAGGCCGTGGCCTCGGCCAAAACATTTTTAACGTAATACATGAACAGAAGTTAAATACCAATTTATTGCCCACGCAGGGGACTTAAACCAAGTTTCAAAACAGACAGTCTAACTTCAATACTCGACAATGCAATGACAAAACATAAAAATGCAGACTCGAGCCACATCATCAAGCCAGCCCATCCTTCGCGTGCGTGTCCCGTGCCTGCCCCTCGGCCCTCCTGGTACTGAAATGCATAAGACGCATTTCCATTTAAGGGGTTAGCATTAGAATAGCTAGTGCAAGTACACAATTACACAATATTATATAAAAAAACGGTTGTACAAAATCATCTCAAACATAATTCATTTGCCACATATATATTCAGGAATACTACATTGGCAATCACATCGATTTTCAGTCATCACGATATCACAAAATCACAACTGGTATCCCGTGGCCGTACCCCTTAGTATCGACCCCCAGACATCCCGTCGAACACTCCGGGTGGGATACCACTTCCGCGGCCGTACCCCTTAGTATCGACCCCCAGACATCCCGTCGGACACTCCGGGTGGAAGTTCAATCACGCACGCACCCAAGTCCACTTCCGCGGCCGTACCCCTTAGTATCGACCCCAGACATCCCGTCGGACACTCCGGGTGGAAGGAACACAACTCACGCACCCAAAAATCACCATTCATCATTCATTTCGAGAATCACAATATACATAACGAAATGTAATACATGTACTTGCCTTGAACACGATGAAACAAGGGAAACAACGAAGGAATAGGTTTTGGTCCGAACAATCCTCCCAAATCCGCTCCTAACACAACAACGGTATACAACAAGTCTCAATAATGCGGAAAGGTAAGAATTAATCCTAATTCTACCCGTTGGGACAATTCATCGGACACCAAAAGTGCATAAGGAAATGAAATCGGTCAATGGTATAACAACGGGATTTCATCCCAATCAAAAACAAGAAAACCATGGGTCGCGTGAATACTATCAAAATCTAACAACAACATCGGTTAATTCGAATTAAAACACAAGATCACCACCAAACCCACCCCAAAATCATACTAGGGTTGAAGGAGTTCTTACCTCTTGAAGATTCAAGCCCTATAATTCGAAGAACACGTGCTAGATCCACAATCCGAGCTACACGATCGAAGGAGGATGAAGAAAATCAAACACTCAAATGATTTGTGAAGGAAAAACCCTCCCTCAAGCTCTCTCTCTCGGTTGTAGGTGAAGAAAAGGGAAAAAATGAGCTGAAATGCTCAAAAAACGAATTTAAAGGGTTTGACTACCCTACCGGACACGGCCCGTGCCGATCGGCACGGTCGTGTCGCACAGCTGGCCGACAGGGACTCGACCGTGTCCTGGAACACGGTCGGGCGTGTCGGCAGTCGGTTCAGGCTTATCCGGAAGAGTTCGACTCGGCCGTGCCAAACGACACGGTCGAGTCCTGTGGGCAGATACTTCGGCATTTCCGGACGAGTACGGCACGGGCCGTGTCGGACGACACGACCGAGTCCGGTCGGCAGTGATCGGCCAAAAGCTGAAAAAAATGAGCGGGTGAACGAAAACGATCATAACTCTCTCGTCCGGACTCCGATTGACTCACCGTTTGAACCATTGGAAAGCTAATTCGATGCTCTAATAATATTGCAAAGATTTAGAATTTTTGGAGTTACCAAAAATTAATGGTGATCTAACAAAGTCGAACTCATAAGAGGAAGTTGAAACAATGAACAATAATGATACACAACTCGAAGTTTTTCCGAACGGTGAACACGGTGAATGAACATGATTGATGAATGATTATAATTGAGTGAAAATACACTGAGTGACAATTACAGACTGATAATTACTGAATGAAAATGAATGAATTACAACCGGGTATTACATTATCTCCCCCTAAAAATAAGTTTCGTCCCGAAACTTACAACATGAATAACTCGGGGTATCTCGACCTCATACTCTCCTCCGTTTCCCACGTGGCTTCCTCGGATCCATGCCTCGACCACTGCACTTTGACCAAAGGAATGGTTTTGTGCCTGAGTTGCTTCACTCGACGCTCTAAGATCTGAATCGGCCTCTCCTCGAAGGTAATGTCGGGTCCCAACTCGATCTCTCCAAAATCAATAATATGGCTAAGGTCCGATACGTACTTCCTAAGCTGGGAAATATGAAATACGTTATGCACGTGGCTCAGGGACGGCGGCAAGCCTAACCGATACGCAAGCTCTCCAACTCTATCTAAAATCTCAAACGGCCCGATATATCTCGGACTAAGTTTACCCTTCCGACCGAAGCGGTAAACTCCCCGTGTCGGCGACACCTTAAGCAAGACGTGATCTCCCACCTCAAACTCCAACGGTCGGCGACGTGTATCGGCATAAGACTTCTGCCGACTCTGGGCCGTCAGCAATCTACCATGAATCAGGGTAACCTTCTCCCTCGTCTCAACTATCATGTCGGGCTCGGTACCGATTAGCTCAGACGTACCATCCCAACACAACGGCGATCTGCACCTCCTCCCATACAACGCTTCGAATGGTTCCATTTTGATCGAGACATGCCAACTATTGTTGTACGTGAACTCGATCAACGGCAAGTGTGTCTCCCAATCATCCTTCCAATCTAAAGCACAGGCTCGTAACATATCCTCTAGCGTGCCAGATCGTCCGCTCGGTGTCCGTGTCACGAGGGTGGTAGGATGTACTAAGTCTCAACTCGGTTCCCAAAGCTTTATGAACGGCCTGCCAAAAATGTGATATGAACCGGCCATCATGATCCGAAACAATACTCTTAGGGGTCCCATGCAATCTCACTATTTCCGCAACAAACACTCGTGCAAGCCTCTCCGGCCCCCAAGTGTCCTTAATACTTAGAAAATGAGCTGATTTGGTTAGTCGATCAACAACGACCCAAATCATGTTCATTCCCGTCCGAGTCTTAGGCATACCGGTAATGGAATCCATAGAAATGTCCTCCCATTTCCACTCCGGAATAGGAAGTGGTCGTAAAAGCCCCGCGGGTCGCTGATGCTCGATCTTAACCTGCTGATAGGTCAAACACCTCGACACAAACTCGCTAACGTCTGCCTTCAAATTACTCCACCAGTAGTTGCTCCTCACATCCTTGTACACTTTACTCGTACCAGGATGTATGGAGTAAGGTGTGGTATGAGCTTCACTCAAGATCTTCTGTCTCAGCTCAACAACACTCGGTACACATAGTCTGCCGCGAAATCTCAAAACTCCATCATCGTGAACCACAAATCCGGGGGCTTTCCCCTTCCTCACATCCTCCCTCAACTGGACCAAAAACGGATCATCATACTGCTTCGCCTTGATATCATCGATCAAGGACGAAGTGATCTCTAACGCCATAATCGACCACCGAATTCTCGAACCCAAACCTCGATATCGACAAATAAAATCCCTGGATCCTACTCGTGGTGTAAGTACCTCTAACATCTGCAACGCCATCGCCTTCCGTCTCAACGCAACAGCCACTACGATAGCCTTACAGGATGGTAAAGTATCTCGAGGTCGTAATCTTTAATTAGTTCCAACCACCTACGCTGTCTCATATTCAATTCTTTCTGACTGAAGATATACTTCAAGCTCTTATGATCCGTAAAAATCTTACAAGACGACCCATAAAGATAATGCCTCCAGATCTTTAAGGCGAAAACGACCGCAGCTAACTCCAAATCGTGCGTGGGATAATTCACCTCGTAAGGTTTCAACTGGCGGGACGCATAAGCAATGACTCTATCTCTCTGCATCAAAACACATCCTATACCAAGGCCCGAAGCATCACTATACACTACGAAGTCCTCGTTCCCCTGAGGCAATGCTAAAACGGGTGCGGTAGTCAGACGTCTCTTTAACTCGTCAAAGCTGTCCTGCCTGTCTGCAGTCCACTCGAACTTCTGAGTTTTCTGGAGCAACTGAGTGAGTGGTCTAGCGATCTTAGAAAATCCCTCAACGAATCTGCAGTAATAGCCGGCAAGACCCAGAAAACTCCTCACCTCCTTCACATTCTTAGGCGGCTCCCAAGCCATCACTGCCTCTATCTTCTGCGGATCTACCCGAACTCCCTCTGCTGAAATCACATGCCCGAGGAATGTCACTTCTTCGAGCCAAAACTCACACTTAGAGAACTTCGCGTACAACTGCTATGCCCTCAAAGTGTCTAATACAATCCGGAGATGCAAGGCGTGCTCCTCCCGATTCCGTGAATAGATAAGAATATCGTCGATAAAAACGACTACGAATTTGTCTAGATACTCAATGAAAACTTTGTTCATCAACCGCATGAACACTGCTGGGGCATTGGTTAGCCCGAAAGGCATAACCACAAACTCGTAATGGCCATATCTCGTCCGAAAGGCAGCTTTCGGAATATCGACGTCCCGAATTCTCAACTGGTAGTAGCCCGATCGCAAATCAATCTTGAAAAAGGCCGCCCCCTGAAGCGGATCAAACAAATCGTCAATCCTGGGCAAAGGGTATTTATTTTTGATGGTCAACTTGTTTAATTCTCGAAAATCGATGCATAAACGAAGCGACCCATCTTTCTTCTTAACGAAAAGTACGGGCGCACCCCAAGGCGATGCGCTCGGTCGAATATACCCTTTTTCTAACAATTCTCCCAACTGGTTCTTCAACTCTAACATCTCCGACGGTGCCATACGATACGGTGCTCGAGAAATAGGGGCTACATTCGGCTCAAGATCGATAGGAAACTCCACCTCTCGCTGCGGTGGTAACCCCGGCAAGTTGTCTGGGAAAACATCGGGATACTCACCAACAACTAGAATTGACGACATGTCAACTCCACCATCTTACACCTTCAGAGCGTAACACCAGTAGCCAACACAACCCTGGTTCAGAAGTTTCATCGCCTTCAAGGCGTTAATCACGCTCCCCGATCTACCCGGCTTACAGCCGACGAGAGTATGCTCGGTGCCATCCTCGGCCACGATCGAGATAGTACGAGTCCGATAGTTCATGATAGCACCGTGACGCTCTAACCAATCGTCCCCGAGGATTAAATCCTCACCCTTGAGGTCGATAACAATGAGGTTCGAGGGCCAGTCTCGGCTCCCGATCCTCACGGGGTAATCCCTAACTTCCCGGTCCCCAACCATGCGATCCCCGCTAGGCGTACCCACCACAAACGGTTCACATTCAAACAAGCAGTTAAAGCCAATACGATTCAAACAATCCGATGCAATAAAGGAATGGGTAGCACCCGAATCAAAAAGCACGGAAACTGGATGAGTAAGGATCTGAGTGGTACCTGACGCCACCGGAATGTCCGCCTCATCTGTGCGCCTCATCTGGTATAATCGGGGGTGGACTGAACCCGAGCTCGAGGCTGCGCGGCGATCCGGCTGTCCCCGACCTCTACCGTGACCCGAACCCTGCGGAACCTGAATAGCTGGAGTGTTATGATCCCTCTGATCGGTAGTGGTAGTCGGAACTCTAGCGGCCCTGGTGGATCTCTCACAATGAGACGCCCGATGTCCGGTCTGCCCGCAAGTGTAGCAAGTAACTGGAGGAGAAGGACAATCCTTCATCAAATGTTCATATTGGTTGCAGTTAAAACAAACCCTGCCACCAGAAGCAACGGTCTGAACTGAACGGTTACCTTGAGATCCACCGGCCTGATGGAACGGCCTCTTCCCCGATATGGGAGCAGAACGAGACCTCGAAAACTGACCACCCTTCCCGGTCGAGAATCCACCGGTAGTCTTCTGCTTCTTAACTTCCAAAACCGACTCTGATTCCGGAACCGCCATCTCGATCGCTAGGGCGCGATCCTGGTATTCCTTCAAAGTGGCACACATGAGCGGTGCCATACTCTGCCTAATATGCGGCTTCATGCGCATATTGAAGTAACGGATTTTATCAGCCTCCGATCTCACTTGATCTCTTACGAACCCCAACTGCTGATTGTAAGAAATGATGGCCTGAGAAATCGGCACATCCTGAGGTGTAGCGGTGAAAAACTCCACAATTCTGCGCTCCTTAACTGGCGGTGGACAATATTCTGCTTCCATAGCAGCCCTGAACTCCTCCCAAGTGGCCCGACGATCTCTGGGCGCAACGGCCTCCCACCACTCCGCAGCTTCTTTATCCAGGAGGTACTGGGCAATATGTACCCTTCGGTCTTCGGGACAAGCTACGGCATCAAAGGTCTGGACAACCGAAAGAGCCAATTCTCCCAACCGAGGGAGTCAAGATCCGAGAAACGAGGAGGGTGCATCTTGGACACCGTCGAAGCCACTTACTAGCTTCCTCTTCAGTGTCGGGGCGGATTAAGCGTCCACCCAGGCTATCCGAGCAAGGCTGGGCTACTAAGCTGTGAAATCGGCGGTAGCCGGCGTCGGCATTATTACCCGACGGCCCGAGTGAGAGGCCGAGTCCGCAGAGGACTGAGAAAGTGAGCCCTCCTCATTATCAGCACCCCGACCACGGCCTCGGCCGCGTCCCCTAGCCGGTCTACCACGACCTCTCAACATACTGAAGGAAAATAAGAAAAGGACAAGATCAGAAAGATTCACAATTCATAAAGTTGGTAACACAAGTCACGATTCCGAACAGCGCAAGAAAACGAATTACAGAGATATAAGAGTTCGAGGAGACTTACAGCCACGGGTCGCACGAAAAGACGGTAGCATGATGATATTAGGCTCAATGACTGACTCTAATGACGCAACTGACAGACCCAAAATTCACCGACAGCCTAGGTATTCAAAACCTAAGCTCCGATACCATAAATGTAACACCCCAATTCACAACTGGGATATTACACGCCGTAGAACCCTCGTGAGGTCTACCAGGCTAACACATGACATATAAACCACAATGTAGTCCCGAATAATGCACTCAAAAGTAAATAAGGCCGTGGCCTCGGCCAAAACACTTTTAACGTAATACATGAACAGAAGTTAAATACCAATTTATTGCCCACGCAGGGGACTTAAACCAAGTTTCAAAACAGACAGTCTAACTTCAATACTCGACAATGCAATGACAAAACATAAAAATGCAGACTCGAGCCACATCATCAAGCCAGCCCATCCTTCGCGTGCGTGTCCCGTGCCTGCCCCTCAGCCCTCCCGGTACCTGAAATGCATAAGACGCATTTCCCCCATTTAAGGGGTTAGCATTCGAATAGCTAGTGCAAGTACACAATTACACAACATTATATACAAAAACGGTTTTACACAATCATCTCAAACATAAGTCATTTGCCACATATATATTCCGGAATACTACATTGGCAATCACATCGATTTTCAGTCATCACGATATCACAAAATCACAACTGGTATCCCGTGGCCGTACCCCTTAGTATCGACCCCCAGACATCCCGTCGAACACTCCGGGTGGGATACCACTTCCGCGGCCGTACCCCTTAGTATCGACCCCCAGACATCCCGTCGGACACTCCGGGTGGAAGTTCAATCACGCACGCACCCAAGTCCACTTCCGCGGCCGTACCCCTTAGTATCGACCCCCAGACATCCCGTCGGACACTCCGGGTGGAAGGAACACAACTCACGCACCCAAAAATCACCATTCATCATTCATTTCGAGAATCACAATATACATAACGAAATGTAATACATGTACTTGCCTTGAACACGATGAAACAAGGGAAACAACGAAGGAATAGGTTTTGGTCCGAACAATCCTCCCAAATCCGCTCCTAACACAACAACGGTATACAACAAGTCTCAATAATGCGGAAAGGTAAGAATTAATCCTAATTCTACCCGTTGGGACAATTCATCGGACACCAAGAGCGCATAAGGAAATGAAATCGGTCAATGGTATAACAACGGGATTTCATCCCAATCAAAAACAAGAAAACCATGGGTCGCGTGAATACTATCAAAATCTAACAACAACATCGGTTAATTCGAATTAAAACACAAGATCACCACCAAACCCACCCCAAAATCATACTAGGGTTGAAGGAGTTCTTACCTCTTGAAGATTCAAGCCCTATAATCCGAAGAACACGTGCTAGATCCACAATCCGAGCTACACGATCGAAGGAGGATGAAGAAAATCAAACACTCAAATGATTTGTGAAGGAAAAACCCTCCCTCAAGCTCTCTCTCTCGGTTGTAGGTGAAGAAAAGGGAAAAAAATGAGCTGAAATGCTCAAAAAACGAATTTAAAGGGTTTGACTACCCTGCCGGACACGGCCCATGCCGATCGGCACGGTCGTGTCGCACAGCTGGCCGACAGGGACTCGACCGTGTCCTGCTTGACAAGGTCGCGGCGCGGAGGGCCTTCCGATAGCGACCCGTCCGACAGCGACTCGGCATGACTCGACCGTGTCCTGGAACACGGTCGGGCGTGTCGGCAGTCGGTTCAGGCTTATCCGGAAGAGTTCGACTCGGCCGTGCCAAACGACACGGTCGAGTCACAGGCGAATACTTCGGCATTTCCGGACGAGTACGGCACGGGCCATGTCGGACGACACGACCGAGTCCGGTCGGCAGTGATCGGCCAAAAGCTGAAAAAAATGAGCGGGTGAACGAAAACGATCATAACTCTCTCGTCCGGACTCCGATTGACTCACCGTTTGAACCATTGGAAAGCTAATTCGATGCTCTAATAATATTGCAAAGATTTAGAATTTTTGGAGTTACCAAAAATTAATGGTGATCTAACAAAGTCGAACTCATAAGAGGAAGTTGAAACAATGAACAATAATGATACACAACTCGAAGTTTTTCCGAACGGTGAACACGGTGAATGAACATAATTGATGAATGATTATAATTGAGTGAAAATACACTGAGTGACAATTACAGACTGATAATTACTGAATGAAAATGAATGAATTACAACCGGGTATTACAATCCGGACCCGAATTGGACTTGATACGGCAGGAACTGGGTTTTCGGATAATTCTCATATGGTAGTACACGAGTTATGGAGGAAAATCGAGGTGGCCTATTTTTGGATATTTTTTCATAATTTGTCCCTATGGATTTATAAGATTGAATACATGTTTATTTGAGGTCATCCGGAGCCGAGTCAAAGCTGATACGGCTGGAACTCAGTTTTCGGATAATTCTGATAGAGGGTAGTACACGGGTTATGGAGGAGAATTGAGGCGGCCCATTTTTTGGATATTTTTTCATAATTTTTCCCAATGGATTTATAAGATTGAATACGCATTTATTTGGGGTCATCCGTAGACGAATCGGAGCTGATACGACTGGAACTCGGTTTTGGGATAATCCTCATAGGAATAGTACACGGGTTATGGAGGAAAATCGAGGCGGTCTATTTTTTGGATATTTTGTCATAATTTGTCCCTATGGATTTATACGCGTTTATTTGAGGTCATCCGGAGCCGAGCCGGAGCTGATACGGCTGGAACTCGATTTTTAAAAAAAATCTCATAGAGGGTAGTACACGGGTTGTGGAGGAAAATTGAGATGGCCCGTTTTTCTGATATTTTTTCATAATTTATCCATATGGATTTATAAAATTGAATACGCATTTATTTGGGGTCTTCCGGAGCCGAATCGGAGCTGATATGGCAGGAACTGGGTTTTCGAATAATTCTCATATGGACGGGTTATGGAGGAAAATCGAGGCAGCCCTTTTATAGATATTTTTCATAATTTGTCCCTATGGATGTATAAACTTGAATACACGTCTATTTGAGGTCATCCAGAGCCCAGACGGAGCTGATACGGTTGGAACTCGGTTTTTCAAAAATTCTAATAGAGGGTAGTTCACGGGTTGTGGAGGAAAATTGAGACGGCCCATTTTTCGGATATTTTTTCATAATTTGTCCCTATAGATTTATAAAATTGAATACGCGTTTATTTGAGGTCATCCGGAGCCGAGCCAGAGCTGATACGATTGGAACTCGGTTTTTAAAAAATTCTCATAGAGGGTAGTACACGGGTTGTGGAGGAAAATTGTGACGGCCTGTTTTTGGATATTTTTTTATAATTTGTCCCTATGGATTTATAAAATTGAATATTCGTTTATTTAAGGTCATCTGGAGCCGAATCGGAGCTGATACGGCTAGAACTCGGTTTTTAGATAACTCTCACAGTACCCGTACACGTGTTATGGAGGAATATCGAGGCGGCCCATTTTTTGGATATTTTTTCATAATTTCTCCTTGTGGATTTATAAATTGAATACGCGTTTATTTGGGATCATCCGGACCCAAATTGGAGTTGATACGGCAGGAACTGGGTTTTCGGATAATTCTCATATGGTAGTACACGAGTTATGGAGGAAAATCGAGGTGGCCTATTTTTGTATATTCTTTCATAATTTGTCCCTATGGATTTATAAGACTGAATACGTGTTTATTTGAGGTCATCCGGAGCCGAGTCAAAGCTGATACGGCTAGAACTCAGTTTTCGGATAATTCTGATAGAGGGTAGTACACGGGTTATGGAGGAGAATTGAGGCGGTCCATTTTTTGGATATTTTTCATAATTTATCCCTATGTATTTATAAGATTGAATACGCGTTTAATTGGGGTCATCGGGAGTCGAATCGGAGCTGATACGACTGGAACTTGGTTTTGGGATAATCCTCATTGTGTACACGGTTTATGGAGGAAAATCGAGGCGGCCTGTTTCTTGGATATTTTTTCATAATTTGTCCCTATGGATTTATAAAATTGAATACGCGTTTATTTGAGGTCATCCGGAGCCGAAATGGTGCTGATACGGCTGGAAGTCGATTTTCGGATAATTCTCATAGGGACGGGTTATGGAGGAAAATCGAGGCGGCCCTTTTATGGATATTCTTTCATAATTTGTCCCTATGGATTTATAAAATTGAATACGCGTTTATTAGAGGTCATCCGGAGCCGAGCCGGAGCTGATACTACTGGAACTCGATATTTAAAAAATTCTCATAGAGGGTAGTACACGGGTTGTGGAGGGAAATTGAGACGGCCTATTTTTTGGATATTTTTTCATAATTTGTCCCTATGGATTTATAAAATTGAATACGCGTTTATTTAGGGTCATCCGGAGCCGAATCGGAGCTGATACGGCTAGAACTCGATTTTTAGATAACTCTCATAGGGGTAGTACACGGGTTATGGAGGAAAATCGAGGCGGCCCATCTTTTGGATATTTTTTCATAAATTCTCTTTGTGGATTTATAAAATTGAATACGCGTTTATTTGGGTTTATCCGAACTTGAATTGGAGCTGATATGGCAGGAACTGTGTTTTGGAAAATTCTCATAGGGTAGTACACGAGTTATGGAGAAATATCGAGGTGGCCTATTTTTTTGATATTTTTTCATAATTTATCCCGATGGATTTATAAGATTGAATACGTGTTTATTTGAGGTCATCCGGAGCCGAATCAAAGCTGATACGGCTGGAACTCAGTTTTCGGATAATTCTGATAGACGGTAGTACACGGGTTATGGAGGAGAATTGAGGCAGCCCATTTTTTGGATATTTTTTCATAATTTTTTCCTATGGATTTATAAGATTGAATACGCGTTTATTTGGGGTCATCCGTAGCCGAATCGGAGTTGATACGGCTGGAACTCGGTTTTGGGATAATCCTCATAGGGGGTAGTAAACGGGTTATGGAGGAAAATCGAGGCGGTCTGTTTTTTGGATATGCTGTCATAATTTGTCCCTTTGGATTTATAGAATTGAATACGCGTTTATTTGAGGTCATCCAGAGCCAAGCCGAAGCTGATACGGCTGGAACTCGATTTTTAAAAAATTCTCATAGAGTGTAGTACACGGGTTGTGGGGGAAAATTGAGATGGCCCGTTTTTCTGATATTTTTTCATAATTTATCCCTATGGATTAATAAAATTAAATACGTGTTTATTTGGGGTCATCTGGAGCCGAATCAGAGCTGATATGGCAGGAACTGGGTTTTCGAATAATTCTCATAGGGATGGATTATGGAGGAAAATCGAGGCAGCCCTTTTATGGATATTTTTTCATAATTTTTCCCTATGGATGTATAAACCTGAATACGCGTTTATTTGAGGTCATCCAGAGCCCAGCCGGAGCTGATACGGTTGGAACTCGGTTTTTGAAAAATTCTAATAGAGGGTTGTTCACCGGTTGTGGAGGAAAATTGAGACGGCCCGTTTTTCAGATATTTTTTCATAATTTGTCCCAATGGATTTATAAAATTGAATACGCGTTTATTTGAGGTCATCCAGAGCCGAACTGAAGCTGATACGGCTAGAACTCTATTTTCGGATAATTCTCATAGGGACGGGGTATGGACAAAAATTGAGGAGGCCCTTTTACGGATATTTTTTCATAATTTGTCCCTATGGATTTATAAAATTGAATACGCGTTTATTTGAGGTCATCCGGAGCCGAGCCGCGGCTGATACGACTGTAACTCGATTTTCGGATAATTCTTATCGGGACGAGTTATGGAGGAAAATTGAGGCGGCCCTTTTATGGATATTTTTCATAATTTGTCCGTATGGATTTATAAAATTGAATACGCATTTATTTGAGGTCATCCGGATCCGAGCCGAAGCTGATACGGCTCGAACTCGATTTTTAAAAAATTCTCATAGAGCGTAGTACACGGGTTATGGAGGAAAATCGAGGCGGCCCGTTTTTTGGATATTTTTCATAATTTGTCCCTATGGATTTATAAAATTGAATACGCATTTATATGAGGTCATCCAGAGCCGAATTGTAGCTGATACGGCTAGAACTCGATTTTTAGATAACTCTCATTGGGTAGTACACGAGTTATGGAGGAAAATAGAGGCGGCCGGTTTTTTTGGATATTTTTTCATTATTTGTCCTTGTGGATTTATAAAAATGAATACGCGTTTATTTGGGTTCATCCGGACGCGAATTGGAGCTTATATGGCAGGAACTGGGTTTTCGGATAATTCTCATAGGGTAGTATACGAGTTATGGAGGAAAATAGAGTTGGCCTATTTTTGGATATTTTTTCATAATTGGTCCCTATGATTTATAAAATTGAATACATGTTTATTTGAGGTCATCCGGAGCCAAATCAAAGCTGATACGGCTGGAACTCAGTTTTCGGATAATTCTTATAAAGGGTAGTACACGGGTTATGGAGGAGAATTGAGGCGGCCCATTTTTTTGGATATTTTTTCATAATTTATCCCTATGGATTTATAAGATTGAATATGCATTTATTTGGGGTCATCCGGAGCCGAATCAGAGCTGATACGGCTGGAACTCGGTTTTGGGATAATTATCATAGGGGGTAGTACACGGGTGATGGAGGAAAATCGAGGCGGCCTATTTTTGGATATTTTTTCATAATTTGTCCCTATGGATTTATAAAATTGAATACGCGTTTATTTGAGGTCATCCGGAGCCGAACTGGAGCTGATATGGCTGGAACTCGATTTTCGGATAATTCTCATAGGGACTGGTTATGGAGGGAAATCAAGGTGGCCCTTTGATGGATATTTTTTCATAATTTGTCCCTATGGATGTATAAACTTGAATACGCGTTTATTTGAGGTCATCCGGAGCCGAGCCGGAGCTGATACGGTTGGAACTCGGTTTTTGAAAAATTCTCATAGAGGATAGTACACGAGCTGTGGAGGAAAGTTGAGACGTCTCGTTTTTCATATATTTTTTCATAATTTGTCCCTATGGATTTATAAAATTAAATACGCGTTTATTTGGGGTCATTCGGAGCCGAATCGGAGTTGATACGGCTAGAACTCGATTTTTAGATGGGTTATGGAGGAAAATCAAGGTGACCCGTTTTTTGGATATTTTTCATAATTTCTCCTTGTGGATTTATAAAATTGAATACGCATTTATTTGGGTTCATCCGGACCGGAATTGCAGCTGATATGGCAGGAACTGGGTTTTCGGATAATTCTCATAGGGTAGTACACGAGTTATGGAGAAAAATCGAGGTGGCCTATTTTTGGATATTTTTTCTAATGTGTCCCTATGGATTTATAAGATTGAATATGTGTTTATTTGAGGTCATCCGGAGCCGAATCAAAGATGATACGGCTGGAACTCAATTTTCGGATAATTCTGATAGAGGGTAGTACACGGGTTATGGAGGAGAATTGAGGCGGCCTATTTTTGGATATTTTTTCATAATTTTTCCCTATGGATTTATAAGATTGAATACGCATTTATTTGGGGTCATCCGTAGCCGAATCGGAGCTGATACGAATGGAACTCGGTTTTGGGATAATCCTCATAGGGGGTAGTACACGGGTTATGGAGGAAAATCGAGGCGGTCTGTTTTTTGGATATTTTTTCATAATTTGTCCCTATGTATTTATAAAATTGAATACACGTTTATTTGAGGTCATCCGCAGCCGAACTGGGCTGATACGGCTGGAACTTGATTTTCGGATAATTCTCATAGGACGGGTTATGGAGGAAAACCGAGGCGGCCCTTTTATGGATATTTTTTCATAATTTGTCCCTATGGATTTATAAAATCGAATACGCGTTTATTTAAGGTCATCCTGAGCCGAGTCCGAGCTGATACGGCTGGAACTCGGTTTTTAAAAAATTCTCATAGTGGGTAGTATAGGGGTTATGGATGAAAATCGAGGCGACCCGTTTTTTGGATATTTTTCATAATTTGTCCCTATGGATTTAAAAAATTGAATATGCGTTTATTTGAGGTCATCCAGAGCCGAATCGGAGCTGATATGGCTGGAACTCGATTTTCGGATAATTCTCATAGGGATGGGTTATGGAGGAAAATCGAGGTGGCCCTTTTATGGATATTTTTTATAATTTGTCCCTATTGGATTTATAAAATTGAATACGCGTTTATTTGAGGTCATCCGAAGCCAAGCTGGAGCTGATACGACTCGAACTCGATTTTTAAAAAATTCTCATAGAGTCTAGTACACGGGTTATGGAGGAAAATCGAGGCGGCCCTTTTTTTGGATTTTTTTTTATAATTTGTCTCTATGGATTCAAAAAATTGAATACGCGTTTATTCGAGGTCATCCAGAGC
The DNA here is from genome assembly GCA_033398695.1 of Orobanche coerulescens. NCBI lineage: Eukaryota > Viridiplantae > Streptophyta > Magnoliopsida > Lamiales > Orobanchaceae > Orobanche > Orobanche coerulescens. The sequence goes on along the minus strand of JAWKAU010000414.1, from coordinate 43,294 downwards.
CGAATCGGAGCTGATATGGCTGGAACTCGATTTTTGGATAATTCTCATAGGGACGGGTTATGGAGGAAAATCGAGGTGGCCCTTTTATGGATATTTTTTCATAATTTGTCCCTATGGATCTATAAACTTGAATACGCATTTATTTGAGGTCCTCCGGAGCCGAGCCAGAGCTGATACGGCTGGAACCTGGTTTTTGAAAAATTATCATAGAGGGTAGTACACAGGTTGTGGAGAAAAATTGAGACGGCTCGTTTTTCGTATATTTTTTCATAATTTGTCCCTATGGATTTACAAAATTGAATATGCATTTATTTTGGGTCATCTAGAGCCAAATCGGAGCTGATACGGCTAGAACTCGATTTTTAGATAACTCTCATATGGGTAGTACACGGGTTATGGAGGAAAATCGAGGCATCCCATTTTTTGGATGTTTTTTCATAATTTCTCCTTGTGGATTTATAAAATTGAATACGCGTTTATTTGGGTTCATTCGGACCAGAATTGGAGCTGATATGGGAGGAACTAGGTTTTCGAATAATTCACATGAGTTGTGGAGGAAAATCGAGATGGCCTACTATGGATATTTTTTCATAATTTGTCCCTATGAATTTATAAGATTGAATACGTGTTATTTGAGGTCATCCGGAGCCAAACCAAAGCTGATATGGCAGGAACTCAGTTTTCGGATAATCCTGATACAGGGTACACGGGTTATGGAGGAAAATTGAGGCCGCCCATTTTTTGGATATTTTTTCATAGTTTATCCCTATGGATTTTTAAGATTGAATACGCATTTATTTGAGGTCATCCGGAGCCGAATCGAAGCTGATACGGCTGGAACTCGGTTGGGGATAATTCTCATAGGGGGTAGTACACGGGTTATGGAGGAAAATTGAGGCGGCCTGTTTTTTGGATAGTTTTTCATAATTTCTCCTTGTGGATTTATAAAATTGAATACGCGTTTATTTGGGTTCATCCGGACCCGAATTGGAGCTGATATGGCAGGAACTCGGTTTTCGGATAATTCTCATAGACTAGTACATGAGTTGTGGAGGAAAATCGAGTTGGCCTATTTTTGGATGTTTTTTCATAATTTATCCCTATGGATTTATAAGATTGAATACGCGTTTATTTGGGGTCTTCCGGAGCCGAATAGGAGCTGATACGATTGGAACTTGGTTTTGGGATAATCATCATAGGGGGTCGTACACGGGTTATGGAGGAAAATCGAGGCGGTCTATTTTTCAGATATTTTTTCATAATTTCTACTTGTGGATTTATAAAATTGAATACGCATTTATTTGGGTTCATCCGGACCCGAATTAGAGCTGATATGGTAAGTACTGGGTTTTCGGATAATTCTCGTAGGGTAGTACATGAGTTGTGGAGGAAAATCGAGGTGGCATATTTTTGATTATTTTTTCATAATTTATCCCTATGGATTTATAAGATTGATTACGCGTTTATTTGGGGTCATCCGGAGCCGAATCGGAGCTGATATGATTGGAACTCGGATTTGGGAAAATCATCATAAGGGGTAGTACACGGGTTATGGAGGAAAATCGAGGCAGTCTGTTTTTTTGGATATTTTTTCATAATTTGTCCCTATGGATTTATAAAATTGAATACGCGTTTATTTGAGGGCATCTCGAGCCGAACTGCAGCTGATACGGCTAGAACTCGATTTTCGGATAATTCTCATAAGGACAGGTTATGGAGGAAAATCGAGGCGGCCCTTTTATGGATATTTTTTTCATAATTTGTCCCTATGGATTTATAAAATTGAATACGCATTTATTTGAGGTCATCCGGAGCCGAGCTGGAGCTGATACGACTGGAACTCGATTTTTAAAAAATTCTCATAGAGGGTAGTACACGGGTTGTTGAGGAAATTGAGACGGCCTGTTTTTTGGATATTTTTTCATAATTTGTCCCTATTGATTTATAAAATTGAATACGCATTTATTTAGGGTCATCCGGAGCCGAATCAGAGCTGATACGACTAGAACTCGATTTTTAGATAACTCTCATAGTACCCGTACACATGTTATGGAGCAAAATCTAGGCGGCCCGTTTTTTGGATATTTTTTCATAATTTCTCCTTGTGGATATATAAAATTAAATACACATTTATTTGGGTTCATCTGGACCCGAATTGGAGCTGATATGGTCGGAACTGAGTTTTCGGATAATTCTCATAGGATAGTACACGATTTATGGAGGAAAATCGAGGTGGCCTATTTTTGGATATTTTTTCATAATTTGTCCCTATGGATTTATAAGATTGAATACGTGTTTATTTGAGGTCACCCGGAGCCGAATCAAAGCTGATACGGCTGGAACTCAGTTTTCGGATAATTCTGATATAGGGTAGTACACGGGTTATGGAGGAAAATTGAGTCGGCCCTTTTTTTGGATATTTTTTCATAATTTATCCCTAGATTTATAAGATTGAATACGCATTTATTTGGGGTCATCCGGAGCCGAATCGGAGTTGATACGACTGGAACTCGTTTTTTTTGGGGATAATCCTTTGGGGTAGTACACGAGTTATGGAGGAAACTCGACGCGGTCTGTTTTTTGAATAATTTTTCATAATTTATCCCTATGGATTTATAAAATTGAATACATGTTTATTTAAGGTCATCCGGAGCTGAAGTGGAGCTGATACGACTGGAACTCAATTTTCGGATAATTCTCATAGGGACGGGTTATGGAGGAAAATCGAGGCGGCCCTTTTATGGATATTTTTTATAATTTGTCCCTATGGATTTATAAAATTGAATAAGCGTTTATTTGAGGTCATCCGAAGCCAAACTGGAGCTGATGTAACACCCCAAACTAGGCGAATATTACAGTGCCGACCCCCGACTGGGACCCACCAGGCGAGTGAAAATGAATGAAATACACAGGGTAAATGTAGTACCGAACCACATTACATCATTAATTACTCCGATGAGGAGTTTCATGCAGCACACCCAAGATAATATAGAATACGTGTATATTTTATATGAAGATAAAACATACGACACTGAATAAAATAAGTATTCAAACGGAAGTCTGCAGCGGAAATAAAATAAAGAAAACACGAGTGAATGAAAAGGATTGGGGCCCCCTACTAGTATCACTGAGACTCCTCGCCGTCAACGTTCTCTTCCCGTGCCTTAGCCTTGCCATGACCTGAAAAACAAAATCCCCCAACGAGGTCAGTTACACAGAACAACAATCCTCAAGAGTTGAATAAACACAATCATATAAGCTGTATAAACCACAAGTTCGATCAAAAATCTCAAACCGTCGAACACATGCGATCAAAAGTGAATTGGTCAAATTATAACCCAAATCCTGTTGAAAACATACGCAATCAAACATGCTGTATGAATCAACTAACAGTACGGCTCAAAGGGTGGCGCCACACTATGCCCGGGATGGAAATGTCTCCGTGCACAAGCCACCAACGAGTATCGATCGAATACACGTGTGGTCTTGTACCTAATCAGTCTCAGGAAGTTATCTTCCCATGTGCACAGTCCAATGTGAGGCCAACAACCAACACACGACTTAATATGTGCCCGACATGAAAATCCTACACATACCAACCGGCACGCCAGTATGACCCGGAATGCCACGAGATAACAAAAGTGACATCGAAATCAATCATGACTCACCGAGATGAAATGATAGAGAAATGAATGATAGCTCAATGAAATGATTGGAACCGTCGTTCCTCGTGTCTGAAGTGATTAATTGACAATGACAAGTCTCGATACGGTTAATACAATATGAATGAGTTATAATTATGAATGAACAACAACGAAAGGAATGAATATCCCTTTAACTGAGTAAGAATTAACTTACACAACGCCGATGAAGAATGTCCTTCCACGAACAACATCCTAAATGAGATGTCGGTCGCTCGAACAACCTTGAATAACACAATTACCAATAATCCGGTTCAACACATGAATCAAACACGAGTATAACTAACTCAAAACGTCGATACGACTAAACCAAGTTCATTGGGGCATTATATCGAACACGTTGTGGCCAAACTTCGATTGTTTACAACCAAACCTCAATAATACCAATATCAAATCCCCAAGAAGTGTTTCAAACCAACAAAACATCTTCAATACGATCAATAATCCAATATGAATATCCAAATTCGTGATTTCAACAACAATTAATCGAAAACCCCCAAATTCAACTCAATATTCAAAGTGTTCTTGAATAACCTTTCAATAATTCGATGAATATTCATACATACTCATAATCATATGTATATCTCTTCATACAACATGATTATAACGTCCAAAACACCATATCTCAACACAAATCGAAATCCAAGAGGTTTGGGAATATTACCTTTGAAGATCCAAACACTTTGATTCGATGAACACGAGTTAGATCGACGATCCGAGCTTCACAACCGAATGAAAATGATGAAGAATCAAGTATTCAAGTGATTGATGATGAAAATTTCTCCCACAAACCCTCTCTCTCGGAAGTAGGATGAAAAATGAGCTTGTTCCTCTCAAGAAACGCAATTATAGTGCAGCCTGCACTGTGTGCCGCGGCCCGGCCGAGTGTGCCGCGGCACAGGGCTAAAATCTGCCCCCAGTGCTCGGCAGTGTGCCGCGGACCGGCCGAGTGTGCCGCGGCAGTGACTCGGCAGTGTGTCGCGGCCCTGCCGGCAGGAGCCGCGGCCCCCGGTATAGGCGGGTCGGCCAAAAACTGAAAAATGTGTGTGCCGCGGCGCACACTCCCTTGTGCTGCGGCCCACACCCCTTGGGTCCTAAAATGATGAAAACTGGCCCGGGAAGAGAATAAAAGCAATAGGAATCAATATTTGGGAAATAATAACACGAAATGGAAGTGCGGAAACCCCAAAACAGTGGTTCCAAGCAATGATTACAAGGGTTCGCCCAACAAAAGCACAATTTGAACAATGAGGATATTTGAAATGACATGAACTCCAACGTCAACATCGACTAATGAATCAATTACAACAATCAAGATAATACTCTGGTCTCGATTCCCAAGCAAGGTTGAAACAATGAACAATATCGATACATGACTCAAAGTTATTCTGAACGGTGAACATGGATGAATGAATGTGGATGATGAATGATTATTAACAAGTGAAAAATTATATAGTGACAATTACCGAATGAAATTACTGAATGATAATGACTGAATTACAACCGGGTATTACATACACCCCCCCTTAAAAGAGTTTCGTCCCCGAAACTAAGGGTCAAACAACTCGGGATAACTCTCCCGCATACTATCATCGATTTCCCAAGTAGCCTCTTCGATTCCGTGTCTGGACCACTGAATTTTAACCAAAGGAATCGCCTTCTTTCTCAACTGTTTGATTCGCCGCTCTAAGACTCGTATGGGACGCTCCTCATACGAATGATCATCTGCGATCTCGATTTCGTCGAACTGAAGTATGTGACTCGGGTCGGCAACATACGTCCATAACTGAGAGACATGAAACACATTATGAATTCGGCTCAACGCTGGAGGTAAGGCCAATCGATAAGCTAGCTCGCCTACTCATTCCAAAATCTCAAACGGTCCAATAAATCTTGGACTCAACTTTCCCCGCTTCCCAAAACGGAAGATACCTCGACTCGGGGATACCTTGACCAACACGTGGTCACCTGTCTCGAACTCTAATGGTCGGCGATGAATGTCTGCATAAGATTTCTGTCGACTCTGAGCAGTAAACAAACGACTCTTGATCAAAGCTACCTTCTCACGGGCGGCTATAAGCATATCGGGCTCGGTGTCGATTGGTTCTGATAAGTCATCCCAACACAAAGGAGATCGACAATGATGACCGTACAAGGCCTCGTAAGGTGCCATCTAAATCGAAGCATGCCAACTATTATTATACATGAACTCGATCAATGGTAGTTGGGCTTCCCGATTGTCTTTCCAATCGAGGACGCATGCCCTCAACATGTCCTCCAATGTCTGAATAGTCCTCTTTGATTGTCCGTTGGACTGAGGATGAAAAGCTGTGCTGAAATTAAGCTGAGTTCCCATGGCACGATGAACTGATTTCCAAAAATGAAACACGAATCGCCCGTCACGATCAGAAACGATACTCTTAGGAGTACCGTGCAATCTCACTATTTCTTTGATGAACAACTCGGCAAGTCTCTCGGGACCCCAAGTATCCTTAATCTCGAGAAAATGAGCTGACTTAGTTAGACGATCCATAATTACCCAGATTGTATTCCTGCCACGATGACTCGTCGGCAAACTCGTGATGAAGTCCATTGAAATATCCTCCCACTTCCACTCCGGAATAGGGAGCGGTTTCAGCATACCCGCTGGTCACTATTGTTTTATCTTGACTTGTTGACAGGTGAGACATCTCGAAACAAACTCGGCGACTTCACGCTTCATATTACTCCACCATTAATTTTGTTTCAAGTCTTTGTACATCTTGTTGGACCCTGGATGGATGGAGTAAGGGGTAGCATGAGCTTCTTTCAAAATCGAGTTTTTCAACTCGTCATTCGCCGGTACGCATAACCGATTCTTAAATCGTAAAAGTCCATCCTCGTGGACCACAAATCCCGGGGCTTCCCCCTGAGCCACATCCTCACGGATGCGTAACAATGATGGGTCTGAATCCTGATTCACTCTGATCGCCTCCTCAAGTGGCGATGAAATCTCTAACATGCAAAGTTGCCCTTGCACTCGCTGAAGCCAGACCTCAATCTAGCATCTAAGGAATTCCTGTTGAAGCTTCTTCTGAACTGTTAAACGAGCAAGCATTTGCTCCTGAACGGACTTACGACTCAAGGCATCGGCAACCACGTTTGCCTTACCCGGGTGGTATAGGATCTTGATATCATAATCTTTGATTAGTTCCAACCACCGCCTGTCGCATATTTAACTCCTTGTGAGTAAATATATACTTCAAACTCTTATGATCGGTGAATATCTGACAGGTGACGCCATAAAGGTAATGACGCCAAATCTTCAACGCGAAAACCACGGCTGCTAGCTCCAGGTCGTGGGTCGGATAATTAACCTCGTAAGGTCTCAATTGCCGTGAAGCATAAGCAATAACTTTCTCGTTCTGCATTAGTACACATCCGAGACCCTGTCCGGACGCATCACTATAGACCACAAATCCTTCTGTTCCTTGCGGTAAAGAAAGGACAGGTGCTGAAATTAACCGGCTCTTGAGTTCCTCAAAACTCTGTTGACACGCATCGGACCATGTGTATTTCTTATCTTTCCTTAAAAGGTTCGTCATGGGTTGAGCGATTTTAGAAAATCCTTCCACAAATCGCCGATAATAACCAGCTAATCCGAGGAAACTTCGGATTTCCTTAACATTCTTCGGAGGTTGCCAATCTCGGATAGCCTCCGTCTTCTAAGGGTCGACACGAACTCCGTCTGATGAAATTACATGTCCGAGAAACGTCACTTCGGACATCCAAAATTCACATTTGGAAAACTTCCCATAAAGTTGCTCTTGTCTCAACACGTCGAGCACCTAATGAAGATGAAACTCGTGCTCCTCCCGCTCATGAGAATAAATTAAAATGTCATCAATAAAGACAACCACGAACCGATCCAAATAGTCGATGAAAACCCGATTCATTAACCCCGTGAACACCGCAAGTGCATTAGTTAACCCAAACGGCATTTCCACAAACTCATAATGACCATAGCAGGTTTGGAACGCCGTCCTTGCGATATCCGACTCTCGAATTCGCAACTAATGATATCCCGATCTTAAGTCGATCTTGGAAAATACTGAATCTCCCTGAAGTTGATCCAAAAGATCATCAATACGGGTAGAGGATATTTATTCTTGATCGTCACCCGGTTCAATTCCCGGTAATCAATACGCAAGCAAAACGACCCATCCTTCTTCTTAACAAATAACACTGGTGCTCCCCACAGAGACGCACTTGGTCGGATATAACCCTTCTCGGTAAAATCCTCCAATTGATTCTTTAGTTCCAGCATTTCAGTGGGGGACATCCGATACAGTGCCTTCGATAATGGAGACGTACTAGGCTCCAACTCTATCGTGAATTCCATATCCCTCGGTAGAGGTAAAACAGGTAGCTCGTCTGGGAGTACATCGTTAAACGATAACAATGATACCACGAATGGTTGAACACCTCGATTGCCTAAGAATGGCCAATCGACGACAATGATACAATGAATGATTGAACACCTCGATTGCCTTAGAATGGCCAATCGATGACAATGATATAAGGAATGATTGAACATCTCGATTGCCTTAGAAGGGTCAATCGATGATAATGATATAATGAATGATTGAACAACCCTGGTTGAGTAATTTTACTGCTTTCATCATATTAATGATTCTTCCAGAACAACGGAGATCACCTCCCTGAAATACACACTCGACTCCAACGACGGAAATGATAGTGACCATACGCTTACGAACATTGAGAATGGTATCATGACGATCCATCCCACTAATACCCAATATTACATCGTTCTTATGTAAATCCACCACGATTAGGTCCACCAACCATTCGCGGTCATTAAGCTTAATTCGGTCAGTTCTTAGCCCCATGATTTTCGAAAATTCTTCTACCGCCAGGTAGACCAATGATATAAGGCCCACAATTAATAAGACTATCCAAGTTAAGTCTATTCAAACATGATTCGGAAATGAATGAATGCGATGTACCAGTATCAAAAAGGGTACACACAGGTTGAGATAGAATTACGAGTATACCTGAGATCATTCGGGCTTCCGGATCGTCGGTCCTCTTCATCCCATGAATTCGAGACTTGCCGGCTCCCGAACCGGATGCTCCCGTCTGATAAATATGAGCTCCGCCTTTATTCGCTTCCATCGTCTTAAACAGCCCAGTGCAGTAGTCGATTAATTGCTGATTGCTTCGGGGCCTGAGATGCTACCGGAGTCGACTTGGAGTCCCTTCGGCAAAAACGGGCCTTATGCCCAATAATTCCACAATTATGGCACGTGATAGACGGTTTTAGACATTTAGTGCTGTAATGACCCGGCGCTCCACATTTGAAACAGGTGATGGCTGATCTGGCCGCTCGGGGCTGAGATCCCGCAGGATTAGGCGCCGTAGGAGGTCGATTTCGCTTCGTTGATTTCCTGCTGACAGATGAAGGTTGTTGCTCAGCAATTTCCTTAGCAGCAGGCTCACACGGGAGGCTTCTCTCGATTAAATCGGCCAGAGTGGCACAATCATGATTGAGCAATTGCATATGGGTCATCATGACCTGCATAAAAGTGAGTGGATCAACCCGAACATCTTCCGATCGAGCTGAGTCCTGGGTATGACTTCCTGGCAGTGAGTGATTATTTCCTGGATTTTGGCCCGCACCGCGGCCTCTCCCCGTGCATCCCCTGACAGCTCTCTCCATTATGAAGTAGGAAGGTCGCATGATAATTGTAATATCTGCAAATTTTCGATTTTCGGTAAATTTCTTTTTTCGGCCGAAGTCCATTTTGACGACTCGCTTTTGACCGTTTCGTCATTCGGAGAATATTTAATTCTGCACTTTTTGTCATCCGAGTTCGTTTCGGTGCTGCTTTGTTGAGTTCCGTGCTTTTTAGCGACTTGTCCGCGCTTGAGTTCGGTTCTTGCGAATCTCGTTCGAAACTGTCGTTTGGGGTTTTTCGTAAGTTCATTTAACGTTGTTATACGTGTTGTGAGCTTCGGTTTGATTATTCGTTGTCGTATGGTGATTTTCGGGCATTTGGGCCATTTTCGTAATTTCCCAAAGTTTGGGGTAATTACCTTCCGTTGTCGAATTTCGAGCCTTCGGGTGGTCGGAATCGTGTGTTCTACTAGCTCTTAGATTCGTCTTTGTGAGTACTTCGTAACCGTATCTTCGGTTCGTATTCAGGTTCGGGTTTCGGTGTCGTTTTGTTGAATTCAGGATTACTAAACGACTTTTCTAAGTATGAGTTCGACTTTGTTAGATCACCATTAATTTTTGGTAACTCCAAAAATTCTGAATCTTTGCAATATTATAGAGCATCGAGTTAGCTTCCCAATGGTTCAAACGGTGAATCAATCGGAGTCCGGACGAGAGAGTTATGGTCGTTTTAGCTCACCCGCTCGTTATTGGCCGATCACTGCCGGCCGAACTCGGCCGTGTCGTCCGACACGGCCCGTGCCGTACTCGTCCGGATAAGCCAGAAGTCTATGTCTCAGGACCCGACCGTGTCGTCCGACACGGCCCGTGCCGTACTCGTCCGGAAATGCCGGAACCGACTGCCGACACGCCCGACCGTGTTCCAGGACACGGTCGAGTCGTCTTAGTCATTGTCGGACGGAGTCACTATCGGCGACGCGACCGTGTCTAGCAGGACACGGTCGAGTCCCCGCCGCCGTGGTCGGCTATTGAAGGGCTCGACCGAGTCATCCGCCATTTTCACCCTTTTCTTCGCTTTCTTCGCGTTTCTTCGTCAATAATGGATGGATTTGGATGGATATGACATAGAGCAACATGTTTTGGAAGTTCTAATCATTGATTAACATCATCTTCCACCCGGATCGAAGGTAAGAACACCTAAACTTTTGGTTTTTGGATGTTCTTGAGGTTTCTTGGTGTTTTGGCCGATTTGCTTCGTTTTGATTCATATTATTGTTAGAACTTGATTGTAAACTCGTAATCATTCAATACCCTTGAAGTTTTGTGGAACGTATTTGAGTATTTCTTTGAATAATCGATTAAATTGGACTACGCCTTCAAAGTGTCCGATAAAATGCTTCAATGGGTAGAACTTGGGAAGTTCCATACGTTTTCGTAGAATTGTGATTGAATTGATATCGTTGTGACTTAGGGACGAATTCTTGTGAAGAACTCGAGTCGGAACCCTTCCGTTCGTTGCCTTCTTTGGGGTCCAAGCTTCTCGGTCGAACCGTGTTCTTCGGAGCGTTCGGTAGCGGTTATTAAGGCAAGTATCTTACTATACGACTTGTATCTTGCGACTAGTAATCACGTATGAGATTTATGATGATTTTGCGTGCCTTCGTAAATATGTTCCGTTTGAGTTGGTTGTGTTTTCCGAAATTTGAAGGCTTTGTGATAATAGTGTTATATTGGTATACGTGTTAGGCATTGTGCCATTTGTGCAGGATTGCGATGTACATATGAGATGGTTGTACACGTGGTTGTGCAATGTATTGTGTACCGAATGTGTGTTATGTTGGTTAAATGTCGTTGATTGATGATAGTTGTTGCGAGTGTTGAGGTTGTGTTATGTGCGTGCAATGTATGATTTTGTGGTGATCAAGGTGATTGATTAATTGTGCTCATTGTTGTATGTAATGCGAATGTGATGTGCTGGAATGCTAGGTTCACTCGTGCGGGTTCGACGGGGCCTACGAGGATTCATGGCACAGGTCCATGGGATCGGAACTTAGTGTGTGGTGCTGAGGTCCAATCGTGCGGGTCAGCGAGGCTTACGATGATTCATGGCACAGTCCATTGAATCAGGACACAAGACGCCCAACCGTGCGGGTTCGACGGAACCTACGGTGACACGTGACACAGAGTTCACGGGGTGGACTGTTTGTTGTGATTGTTGTGTTTGCTCAATCCGTGTGGGTTGTTGAACCTACGGAGACTCGTGGCAAGCGATCACGGAGTCATGAGCATGATTGATTGTTGTGATTGTTGTGTTTGCTCGATCCGTGTGGGTTGTTGAACCTACGGAGACTCGTGGCAAGAGATCACGAGTCATGAGCATGATTGATTGTTGTGATTGTTGTGATTGGTTAAGTCCGAGCGGGTTGTTGAACCTACGGAGACACGTGTCTGGGGATCACGGTGTCACGAACTATGTTTTGTAAATCAAACTTTTTTGTAAGAAAGTTTTAAGAAAAGAATGTTGGGCCGAGCCCCACGAGATTTATGGAAATGTTTCCGGTATTGTAAACTGTTGAATTATGAAACAAGTTTTGGGTTAAGGCCCTTAAGTTTTCCGAAAGGTTTTGTGAATAAGGACTTGAGGTCTTAAGGTTTTGAAATTCTAAAAAATTCCCGAGATGATAATCTTATTTTCGAATGCTTCATAGCTTATCTTCTCTTGTGAAAACCTCCCGGGAATATTTGATACTTGATTATTAATTTCTTGTTACATTTCGTATGATTTGATACTTGCACTAGTAAAACAGTGGAGTTTTACTAACCCCCGAGTAATCGGGGGGTGGATGTCTCTTCTGCGTCCAGGTACATGCAGGTTCAGGGGAGCAGTCACAGGATTGGCACAAGGGGATGACGAGCTGCGATACTAATCAAGAGTTGAGAGTTGGTAGAGTTTAGTTGTATTGTTAGAGTTGATTCAGTCTTCCGCTGTATTGTATTTCGACCCCTGTGTGGGTAATGTTGTTAGTCAGTCCTGTTGATAGAGTTGTGTGACCTCATCGGTCTGTGTGTTTATGTGTAAGTGACCTTGACGGTCTGTATTATTATATTGTTTGACCCTGGACGGGCAAGCATTTGGTTGTTTATGGACGTTTAGCCTGGTAGATCCTTGCGGAAAGGGTTTACGGCGTGTAATATTCCCATACGGTTTTGGGGGTGTTACATTTATGGTATCGGAGCTTTAGGTTGCGGAAACCTAGGCTGTCGGGTCGAGTCAAGTCGTGATTTGTCGAGTAATGTGTTGTCATGTCGTTTGAGTCATCAGGTGACAAGTTGAGTTGTGCGTAGTCACAACGTGTCGGTTATGTTGTCGGACGAGATTGGTATCGTGGGCGACCGTCACCTCCGTGCGACCTGTGGATGTAAGTCTCCTCTTTTATGCGAAGTACCTGTGTATCTCGATTTTATCTTAGTGAGTTAATTGCGGTGCATGATTTTCTTTACATGATTGTGTAATATAATTGTGTTTAGTACTTGTGGCATATAGTATGTGTATAGAACTGGGCACATTATTGTTTTATCTTTGAACCACCGGGTGGTGTGGTATGGTGTGGAAGTTGTAAACCTTGATGGATTTCGAAAAGGTATCGGCGACTGAGTTTTATTTTGAAAATCGATTCCCTTAACCGAGTTTTGACATTATGGCCTTGATCGTTTTGGCGAAATTCTTATGACGGTATTTAGTATTTTGTAAATGGCTTTTGTGAGTTTTTGAAATATTACCGTCATCGGCCCTTTTGGCGTTTTTGTAAATAGTTTTTATCCTGGTGGGTTCCGGTGCGGGACCTACAACGCTATAATGCTCCGCGTAATTACCTGAGATTTTTGGGCATTCTAGCCCATTGAATTATCTTTGAAAATCTTGAGTATCCTAGAAATAAATTTCGAGACGTACATTTAAAATGAATTGTTTTCTCATGGTACTTCCAAGGTGCCACGATATGTTTCCGAATTCTTCTACCTCGAAGACCAAAATGTTTTGAGATATTTTTCAATGTTTTATAAACACTTTTACTTAGACCCGAGGGTCAAATATTTCCGAAAGTTTTTCACGAAAAGAAAGTGTCCTCATTTTTATCGAATGCGAAATAGTTTTCCAAAGTCTCGATAACGATGTTTCACGATTGTACTTTTTTTTTGAAGGGTGATACTCAAGATCAATCGGTGTTTCCAAAATTATTTTCAAAAGGAGGTTTTCGTTTTTAAAAACCTATCCATTCCCGTTTGAGGGCCGGGGTATGTATGTATGATGTTCACGTTGTCGTTATGATGTTTGCTCCCGAGTATGATCGAATTGGTGCCATGAACGCCGAGGCGTTGCCACGCATTTGTCGTACTAGCCCTCTCGTGAGAGGTGTGAACCGGTGTTTATCGCTTATCGCCTCGTGGCGATTTGCGTGTTGTCGCACGAGTGTGAGATGTTGAAGCTTGGGTTTGTACGCTTGTGTACATGTGTGATTGTTTCATAATGTTTGTAATTATGTGTCGATTATCGCTCGCCGTTGATGTCGCCGTTCGATTCTGTCGTTTTTGTTGTGTTTGTGTGTGTTTTACTTTTCGATGGTAATCGTTGTATTTGATATGTATTATGATTATTTATTATTCTGTGTTGTCATCTCCGGTTTGTTTTTTTGCGGTGTTATGTTCCATCAGATCTAGCATCCGTATTTTCGATATGCCGAGCCGAGGCATTTCGAACGATTGTGCCGGGGCATGTACGTGCCAATTGTCCTTCTCGTCGCAACGCTTTTCAAGTGTGGACCCGAGAGACACAGGATCCGCTTTTGCGAGTTGGGTTCCGAGTCTTTCGGGCGCGAACTTCAAGATAGATATGAGGATCGGATCCGAGAGGCCCATGGGAGATATTTCTGCGTTTGCTTTTGTGTTGTCACCTTACTCCAGCTTGTTGTGAGTTGCGGGAACGACATTTCTTTTATAAGAGGTCGAATGTAATGCCCGTATCGTTTTGACTTACGCATTTCCTCTTTCTCAGTCTATCGACTCGTCGTGTTCGTTGATACTTTATGAACTTGTTCGTATTTCGTTTCATCGCTCAACGAATCGCGGATCTTGTTGTGGGTCAACTGCTATCGATGTGACTTTTTGGGTTCGGGCCGATTCTTGTGAACCTTGTTCGGGAGTGACCTCATCCGGTTCTATTAGTTCTTTTATTCAAGTGGATCGGATTTGGAACTCTTGTGTTTTCGACTCTGCCGACTCATTATGTTCGTTGACATTTCGAGCTTGTCCCGCCCTTGCTTTTGTTGATCGAACGAGTGTGGTATTGTTTTGGAATAACTCATTTGTCGTTGTGACTTTTCAATCGCTATTCCCTTTCTGTGGATCTTATGGGAATGCACGCCTTGTTGTACTCACCAGATCATCCAGGGAGTAGTTGTTTGAATTTTCTTATCCTTCGTGTTTCGAACATGATTGTTCGATTTTTGTTGTCTCGATCGTTGTGGTTCGATCGTTTGTTTGTTCGGTTTTGTTCTCGTTTCGTGATTGTTGAGCATTCAGGCTCCTTCCTAATTCCCTTAAGTTCGGGAAATTAGTCTCGTTTTCGATCTTCCAACCCTTGGGCGGTGGGATTCCGTATTTGTTCAGCGGTTGGCTCGCGTTTTGATTGATGTACCGTTGGGTTGGTCAATCATATTGATTTTCGTTCGTTGTGTTTTGTGATTGTCGGATAATTGACTTGGCTATATTATCCGTTTGATGACGCTTGTCATTTGTTGGTTTTATTATATCCCTAACGGCGACATTGTGTTGGTCGCCGTGGAGCGTGTTTTCACGCCGTATATTCCTTTGCGTTCTTTGTAACATTTCGCCGTTGGGCGTTAGTTACGCATTCTTGTGTATCTTGTTGAGTTCTTCCTGGCGGAATATTTCTTCCCCCTACTTGTTTTAAGTTTCGGGACGAAACTTCTTTTAAGGAGGGTAGAATGTAATATCTGCAAATTTTCGATTTTCGTAAATTTCTTTTTTCGGCCGAAGTCCGCTTTTGACGACTTCGCTTTTGACCGCTTTCGTCATTCGGAGAATATTTAATTCTCGCACTTTTTGTCATCCGAGTTCGCTTTGCCGCTTTGTTGAGTTCCGTGCTTTTAGCGACTTGTCCGCGCTTGAGTTCGGTTCTTGCGAATCTCGCTCGAAAGCTGTCGTTTGGGGTTTTTCGTAAGTTCATTTAACGTTGTTATACGTGTTGTGAGCTTCGGTTTGATTATTCGTTGTCGTATGGTGATTTTCGCATTTGGGCCATTTTCGTAATTTCCCAAAGTTTGGGGTAATTACCTTCGTTGTCGAATTTCGAGCCTTCGGGTGGTCGGAATCGTGTGTTCTACTAGCTCTTAGATTCGTCTTTGTGAGTACTTCGTAACCGTATCTTCGGTTCGTATTCGTGTTCGGGTTTCGGTGTCGTTTTGTTGAATTCAGGATTACTAAACGACTTTTCTAAGTATGAGTTCGACTTTGTTAGATCACCATTAATTTTTGGTAACTCCAAAAATTCTGAATCTTGCAATATTATAGAGCATCGAGTTAGCTTCCCAATGGTTCAAACGGTGAATCAATCTGAGTCCTGACGAGAGAGTTATGGTCGCTTTAGCTCACCCGCCGTTATTGCCGATCATCGCCGGCGAACCGGCCGTGTCGTCCGACACGGCCCGTGGCTGCACTTGTCCGGATAAGCCGTAAGTCTATGTCTCAGACCCGACCGTGTCGCCCGACACGGCCCGCGCTGCACTCGTTCGGAATGCCGGACCGATCGCTGACACGCCCGACCGTGTTCCGTGACACGGCCGAGTCCGTGCCGAAGTCGCCGCTTGACGGGTCACTATCGGGCGACGCGACCGTGTCTAGCAGACACGGTCGAGTCCCCGCCGCCGTGGTCGGCTATTTAAGGGCCTCGACCGAGTCATCCGCCATTTTCACTCTTTTCTTCGCTTCTTCGCTTTCTTCGTCAATAATGGATGGATTTGGATGGATATGACATAGAGCAACATGTTTTGGAAGTTCTAATCATTGATTAACATCATCTTCCACCCGGATCGAAGGTAAGAACACCTAAACTTTTGGTTTTGGATGTTCTTGAGGTTTCTTGGTGTTTTGGCCGATTTGCTTCGCTTTTGATTCATATTATTGTTAGAACTTGATTGTAAACTCGTAATCATTCAATACCCTTGAAGTTTTGTGGAACGTATTTGAGTATTTCTTTGAATAATCGATTAAATTGACTACGCCTTCAAAGTGTCCGATAAAATGCTTCAATGGGTAGAACTTGGGAAGTTCCATACGTTTTCGAGAATTGTGATTGAATTGATATCGTTGTGACTTAGGACGAATTCTTGTGAAGAACTCGAGTCGGAACCCTTCCGTCGTTGCCTTCTTTGGGGTCCAAGCTTCTGGTCGAACCGTGTTCTTCTGAGCGTTCGAGCGGTTATTAAGGCAAGTATCTTACTATACGACTTGTATCTTGCGACTAGTAATCACGTATGAGATTTATGATGATTTTGCGTGCCTTCGTAAATATGTTCCGTTTGAGTTGGTTGTGTTTTCCGAAATTTGAAGGCTTTGTGATAATAGTGTTATATTGGTATACGTGTTAGGCATTGTGCCATTTGTGCAGGATTGCGATGTACATATGAGATGGTTGTACACGTGGTTGTGCAATGTATTGTGTACCGAATGTGTGTTATGTTGGTTAAATGTCGTTGATTGATGATAGTTGTTGCGAGTGTTGAGGTTGTGTTATGTGCGTGCAATGTATGATTTTGTGGTGATCAAGGTGATTGATTAATTGTGCTCATTGTTGTATGTAATGCGAATGTGATGTGCTGGAATGCTAGGTTCACTCGTGCGGGTTCGACGGGGCCTACGAGGATTCATGGCACAGGTCCATGGGATCGGAACTTAGTGTGTGGTGCTGAGGTCCAATCGTGCGGGTCTGACGAGGCTTACGATGATTCATGGCACAGGTCCATTGAATCAGGACACAGTACGTCCAACCGTGCGGGTTCGACGGAACCTACGGTGACACGTGACATAGGTTCACGGGGTCGGGACTGTTTGTTGTGATTGTTGTGTTTGCTCAATCCGTGTGGGTTGTTGAACCTACGGAGACTCGTGGCAAGCGATCACGGAGTCATGAGCATGATTGATTGTTGTGATTGTTGTGTTTTCTCGATCCGTGTGGGTTGTTGAACCTACGGAGACTCGTGGCAAGCGATCACGGAGTCATGAGCATGATTGATTGTTGTGATTGTTGTGATTGGTTAAGTCCGTGCGGGTTGTTGAACCTACGGAGACACGTGACAGGGGATCACGGTCTCACGAACTATGTTTTGTAAATCAAACTTTTTTGTAAGAAAGTTTTAAGAAAAGAATGTTGGGCCGAGCCCCACGAGATTTATGGAAATGTTTCCGGTATTGTAAACTGTTGAATTATGAAACAAGTTTTGGGTTAAGGCCCTTAAGTTTTCCGAAAGGTTTTGTGAATAAGGACTTGAGGTCTTAAGGTTTTGAAATTCTAAAAAATTCCCGAGATGATAATCTTGTTTTCGAATGCTTCATAGCTTATCTTCTCCTGTGAAAACCTCCCGGGAATATTTGATACTTGATTATTAATTGCTTGTTACATTTCGTATGATTTGATACTTGCACTAGTAAAACAGTGGAGTTTACTAACCCCAGTAATCGGGGTGGATGTCCTGCTCAAGGCCTGTACATGCAGGTTCAGGGGAGCGATCACAGGATTGGCACAAGGGGATGACGAGTGCGATACTAATCAAGAGTTGAGAGTTGGTAGAGTTTAGTTGTATTGTTAGAGTTGATTCAGTCTTTCCGCCGTATTGTATTTCGACCCTGTGTGGGTAATGTTGTTAGTCACCCGTTGATAGAGTTGTGTGACCTCATCGGTCTGTGTTTATGTGTAAGTGACCTTGACGGTCTGTATTATTATATTGTTTGACCCTGGACGGGCAAGCATTTGGTTGTTTATGGACGTTTAGCCTGGTAGATCCTTGCGGAAAGGGTTTACGGCGTGTAATATTCCCATACGGTTTTGGGGGTGTTACAATAATCATAGATCTCGTATGAGTACCGCATTATGATTGTAATATCCGCAATTTTCGATTTTCGGTAAATTTCTTTTTCGGCCGAAGTCCGTTTTGACGACTCGCTCATGACCGTTTCGTCATTTCGAGAATGATTAATTCTGCACTTTTTGTCATCCGAGTTCGTTTCGGTATCGTTTTGTTGAGTTCCGAGCTTTTTAGCGACTTTTCCGCAATTGAGTGCGATTCTTGCGAATCTCGTCCGAAACTGTTGTTTCGAGTTTCTCGTAATTTCATTTAATGTTATTATTCATGTTGCGAGCTTTGGTTTGGTGTTCCAATCACGTATCGTGATTTTCGGACGTTTTGGGCCATTTTTGTAATTTCCCAAAGTTTTGGGTAAATACTTCCGTTGTCGAATTCCGAGCCTTCGGGTGGTCGGAATCGTGTGTTCTCTTAGTGCTCGGATTCGTCTTTGCGAATACTTCGTAACCGTATCTTCGATTCGTACTCAGGTTCGGGTTTCGGGGTCGTTCGGGCCGTCGGAGTTGGTCCCGGCCGAGTCATGGCCGGGCATGCTCGAGCCAGGCCGGCCCTGGCCGAGTAACGTACGGTAGTGCTTGGCCGTTACGTACGTAAGGCCGGTTACGTACGTAGGGCCCTGGCCGGTAACGTACGTAACGTTTCCGGCATTTCCAGGCAGTGTGTTCGGCCATGGCCGGTTAAGTACGTAAGCCATAGCCGGTTACGTACGTAACCCGGCCGGCAGTCGGCCTATTTAAGGCCTGGCAGCGTTTTTCTTCAGCCATTTCTCATTCTTTTTCTTCCCGTACGCGGCTTTGGGTGTGTGAATCATCTAGAGATGTTGTTGGACAATGAATCCATGAAGTGTTGAGGTTCATATCTTCAATCATCCGTCCTATAACATCCTCCGATCTACCGAATCAGGTCAGATTTCCTAGAAATCTAGTTTTGGGGAATTTGGGTATTTTGGTTGTTTTCGTCCGATTAATCCGATTTAACTTAGGATTATGATGGATTGATGAATATGTAGATGTATTATATCATTTCCTTTATTATTCCATGGTTGGATCGTATCGATTCGTTGTTTGGGTCGAGTTCTTGACCGACGCCTTGAAGGTGTCCGGTAGAATATCATAGAGGGGTTTTCGGGCGTTCTACGATTATTCTTCCTCGTATGATCGATGATTTATTGATTATATGTTGTTAGGGTCGAATTCTTGTGGAGAACTCGAGTCGGAACCCTTCCGTTCGTCGTTTTCTTCAAGCTTCTCGATCGTGGGTGTATTCTTTTCCTTCGCCGAGGAATCGTAGGTGTTCAAGGTGTCCCGACTGAGCCGTGATTGTAGGAGTGTCCGATATCAATTATCGAGGCAAGTATCTTGCCCATACATTACGTGTTTTGTGGATATTATGGTTGTTAATCGTCGATATGTGCTAAATAAATATTAATAACCATTTTTCAAAAGAATCGGAATATTTACCACCATGATTTTTGTAAAGGTGACCCATGTGTGTCGGGAATTAATGTGCTTAGTTGAATATGTGAGCTAGTGTCTAGTATAGAATCACCTTACTTTCTTGTGATGTCATTGCGTATGATTATGTCGTTGGTAAATGTAAAGTGTAATTCTTTTGTCAAATTATGTACTTGGAGTCACGTGTTTATGGATGAATATGTGAGTTTGTGTGATATTAGTTGTGTCGTTCGGTGCTGTTGAAATCTTGTGCTTCCTTTTGAATCGTATCATTACTTGGTCGTGAGTATATGTTGGATGAACTGGCCATTCTAGTAAGGTACATCGACTATATATACTGTGATTGACCTTCGAGGCTTGTGGTTTGCAACTGTGATTTTGGAACGTGTGTGTGTGTGTTGTTCCTTCCACCCGGAGTGTCCGACGGGATGTCTGGGGGTCGATACTAAGGGGTACGGCCACGAAAGTGGACTTGGGTGCGTGTGTGGATGAACTTCCACCCGGAGTGTCCGACGGGATGTCCGGGGTCGATACTAAGGGGTACGGCCGCGAAGTGGTTTCCACCCGAGTGTCCGACGGATGTCCGGGGTCGATACTAAGGGGTACGGCCGCGGGTTACTGATTGTGGTTTTCATCTTGAGGATGACGTTGATGTTTTCGTTAATTGTGATATTGTCCGCAGATCACAATGCTTTGTGCTTGGGGTCGAGAGACATTATATATCGAGTCTTAGTGCATGGCTAGAATGGCATAGGAATAATGTGTTATGTGTAATGTGTCCTTGTAAGTGAATTGAAGTGGATGATCGGGTCGTAGACCCCGTGTTTTGTGACCGGAATGGTTGGGTCGTGGACCCCGTGTTTTGTTAAACGGACTTGTATTTTGAAAAATGAACTTTGGGGCTGTGACCCTAAATGGCTTTCGAGGAATTAAGAACATTTTCAATTTTTGATGTTTTCAAAACTCCCGAGATTTGGAAATGTTTTCAAAATGCTTACTTGCTTCTTCGCTTTCAAGACTTGAACTATTTTTAACTAAATATATCTCGGAAGTCTTTCGTTATATTCTCGGAATGTGTTGTGTATGGCTCGTATTTGCACTTTATACTTGCACTAGCGAAACAAAGGAGTTTGCTAACCCCGAGTAATCGGGGTGGATATCCGTATTGTGTCCAGTGCACAGCAGTGTTTTCGGGAGCAAGACACAGGATCGGCACGAGGGATGATGAAAGACGAATGATACTAATCACACGAAGGCCGCTTTGGGTTCAGTTAGTCTGAGTCCATTGTATTGTCTTTTCCATTGCCTTATTGTTCGTTGTTGCATGTATTTTACCCTTGTGTGTGGGTATGAGTCTGGATGAGTTTATGTATCTTGATTTGTAAGTCAGTGACGAAAGACCAAATCGGTCTATTGGTCCGTTATTTTGATTCGTCGGTATGTAATGTAATGTGTTGTTTTGATGTCTAGCCTGGTGGATCCTCACGGAGAGGGTCTGCGGCGTGTAATATTCCCGGTTTGATCTGGGGATGTTACATTTATGGTATCGGAGCTTAGGTTGAGGAAACCTAGGCTGTCGGGTCGAGTTATGTGTTGTTGAGTCCTGTATTGTCAGATTTTGTCTGACTGAGTCGTGTCGCGACGCGTCGTCTGGGATGTCGGCCGTGATTAGTATCAAGGTGCAGCCATCATCTTCGTGCGATCTGTGGATGTAAGTCTCCCTACTACATGTTGTACCACGAGCTATACGAGCCTGTATGATTCTGTGTTATGTAGTAGTATTTGAAGATGCATCGTGAGTAAGTGACATATATTTGTTAATTCCCGTTTTGTGCTAGAATGAATAATGATCTTGCTATATATATACTTGTATGAACTGTTTCTCTTGCAAGAGTAACAACCTCGGAATTTTTAGTTTCGAAGGCTTCCGGGGAGCCACGTAAATTTTTAAAATGTTCTCCAAGGGAGGAAAATTTTCGATTTTTGTATGTTGACCTCAAGGTCAAAATTTTTGAGACTTCAACTACTGATATTTCATTTTCATCTCATACTATAAGTTTTCAAAACCCGAGTTTTTAACTCAAATAAGGCCTTCAAAATATACTCAAGACATGACTCTCGTTTGTAACTTTTCGGTTTCATGAATGTTTGTCAAAAGATGCGTATTGATGATGCTCTCGTTGTTGAGCAGTGGTGCCAGTTTTATGATTAAAATAGTAACGTGAAAGTTGAGTCCATCGGTATGTATGTGTTGAGATAGTCCTCTTTATTGAGAAGTAAAATTTTTGTTTTTGGTAGGATGATTTTCTTTTGATGGTTGATTGTGAGATGTTATAATTATGTGAATCGATGACATTTAGACTCGTATGTTGTTGCTTATTTGTAACCTTCGAGTCTAGTATTACCTCATATATGTTTGCAATCGTGTTGGTGATTAGAGCAGTTAGCACAGGCTTAATACGAGCCTAACGCGCGCTAACGTGGCGTGTTTAGCGCACGTTAATCTTTGTGGTAACACGCGCTAATCAACTTGGGCAAAGGCTATGTAACCGCATTATAGCCGTTAGGTCTAACTTTTGCGGCCAATCACCTGTAGTTGTATTCTCTACGTGGTGTCTAGTGATAACAACTGTTGTGCGTGAATGTGTGTTAAGACTTTTCGTATTGCTAGGTGATATTTGATTGTGTTTGATGAATTGATAAATTATGTCTGCTGTGTGTGTGTTCAAAAACACTTTCCTGGAAACTTCACAAAGTTTTGACGGTTCAATTAATCGGCGGCTCCGTGTATACTTTGAAAATTATTTGGAATTGGCAAGCCGGCCTTGGATTCTCAAATAAAACCTCAATGGTATTTGAAAGAGTTGTTTTAAAGTACATGTAGACATTTTGTAAAATATTACCGTTGATGTTTGTGAAGTGTTGGGAGAATTTTCGAAAATGATTTTTAACGTATTGTTGTATTTTCAAATAATTCGAGTGAATGATTTTCAAAAATCTCTCACACCATAAAAATATTTTATTTCAAAAACCAATGCGATTTTTATTTTCAAAATATATAGTGAAAGATGAAAAATCTCACTCGATGTAAATTTCAAACTCGGATTTGGAAATGTTAGAGTATGTAAGAATGATTTGATGATCTTGCATGGTTAACTTGTTAGTTGTTAACGGTGATGATGATACGTAGGGGCATGATGACTTCAAATGATTTCAAATGAGTCGGTTAAAGTATGTTGTTTACAAGTTTTGACGAAACAACCCGAGGTACCAAAAGTACTTTTAAAGTTTATTTTAAATACCATACAAATCCTAGGATTTTCAAAAGATTTCCTTTAAAAGGATACCTCGTAGATTTTCTTTTCGAGTTGTTATTGGTTACCTTATGTGATATGTCGTGCTGAGTTGGTACTTTAGTATAATATTTTGCGAAGTCGTGCAATCGTATTGAGTGGGAATCCGCTTAGTATGCCGATGGGCAGAGGATACAGTCGTGACCACGATACTAATGGCCATGAAGATCGGATGTGGACCAAGAGGATATGGTCGGGAAGGTTACTATTCCAGCACTTCGTTCTCGTTGTTTAGGTTTCGGGATGAAACCTCTTTTAAAGGTGATATGATGTAATACCCACATTTTTCTTTCTTTCTCTTCTGTTTCGTCCAACCGTATCGACTCGACTGTGTTCGTTGATGCTTCTGACCTGGTGTTGTTTCTCACCTTTGTCATTCGAGCGAGTTCTGATATTGTCCCAAATTAATCTATATATCGTTGTGACCTTTCCCAGTTCGGAAAATTAGTCTCGTTTTCGATCTTCTAACCCTTGGGCGGTGGAATTCTGTATTTGTTCAGCGATTGGCTCGCGTTTTGATTGATGTACCGTTGGGTTGGTCAATCGTATTGATTTTCGTCCGTTGTGTTTTGTGATTGTTCGGATAATTGACTTGATTGTATTATCCATTTGATGACGCTTGTTACTTGTTGGTTTTGTTATATCCCTAACGGCGACGTTGTGTTGGTCGTCGTGGAGCGTGTTTTCACGCCGTATATTCCTTCGCGTTGCTTGTAATGTTTCGCCGATGGGCGTAAGTTACGCGTTTCCTTGCGTATATCGTTGAGTTTTCCTGGCGGGATATTGCTTCTCCCTACTTGTTTTAAGTTTCGGGACGAAACTTCTTTTAAGGAGGGTAGAATGTAATATCCGCAATTTTCGATTTTCGGTAAATTTCTTTTTCGGCCGGAGTCCGTTTTGACGACTCTCTCATGACCGTTTCGTCATTTCGAGAATGATTAATTCTGCACTTTTTGTCATCCGAGTTCGTTTCGGTATCGTTTTGTTGAGTTCCGAGCTTTTTAGCGACTTTTCCGCAATTGAGTGCGATTCTTGCGAATCTCGTCCGAAACTGTTGTTTCGAGTTTCTCGTAATTTCATTTAATGTTATTATTCATGTTGCGAGCTTTGGTTTGGTGTTCCAATCACGTATCGTGATTTTCGGACGTTTTGGGCCATTTTCGTAATTTCCCAAAGTTTTGGGTAATTACTTCCGTTGTCGAATTCCGAGCCTTCGGGTGGTCGGAATCGTGTGTTCTCTTAGTGCTCGGATTCGTCTTTGCGAATACTTCGTAACCGTATCTTCGATTCGTACTCAGGTTCGGGTTTCGGGGTCGTTCGGGCCGTCGGAGTTGGTCCCGGCCGAGTCATGGCCGGGCATGCTCGAGCCAGGCCGGCCCTGGCCGAGTAACGTACGGTAGTGCTCGGCCGTTACGTACGTAAGGCCGGTTACGTACGTAAGGCCCTGGCCGGTAACGTACGTAACGTTTCCGGCATTTCCAGGCAGTGTGTTCGGCCATGGCCGGTTACGTACGTAAGCCATGGCTTACGATGACGTAACCCTACGGCAATGGCTTTATTTAAGGCATGGCAGCGTTTTTCTTCAGCCATTTCTCATTCTTTTTCTTCCCGTACGCGGCTTTGGGTGTGTGAATCATCTAGAGATGTTGTTGGAAAATGAATCCATGAAGTGTTTAGGTTCATATCTTCAATCATCCGTCCTATAACATCCTCCGATCTACCGAATCAGGTCAGATTTCCTAGAAATCTAGTTTTAGGGAATTTGGGTATTTTGGTTGTTTTCGTCCGATTAATCCGATTTAACTTAGGATTATGATGGATTGATGAATATGTATATGTATTATATCATTTCCTTTATTATTCCATGGTTGGATCGTATCGATTCGTTGTTTGGGTCGAGTTCTTGACCGACGCCTTGAAGGTGTCCGGTAGAATGTCATAGAGGGGTTTTCGGGCGTTCTACGATCATTCTTCCTCGTATGATCGATGATTTATTGATTATATGTTGTTAGGGTCTAATTCTTGTGGAGAACTCGAGTCGGAACCCTTCCGTTCGTCGTTTTCTTCAAGCTTCTCGATCGTGGGTGTATTCTTTTCCTTCGCCGAGGAATCGTAGGTGTTCGAGGTGTCCCGACTGAGCCGTGATTGTAGGAGTGTCCGGTATCGATTATCGAGGCAAGTATCTTGCCCATACATTACGTGTTTTGTGGATATTATGGTTGTTAATCGTCGATATGTGCTAAATAAATATTAATAACCATTTTTCAAAAGAATCGGAATATTTACCACCATGCTTTTTGTAAAGGTGACCCATGTGTTTCGGGAATTAATGTGCTTAGTTGAATATGCGAGCTAGTGTCGAGTATAGAATCACCTTACTTTCTTGTGATGTCATTGCGTATGATTATGTCGTTGGTAAATGTAAAGTGTAATTCTTTTGTCAAATTATGTGCTTGGAGTCACGTGTTTATGGATGAATATGTGAGTTTGTGTGATATTAGTTGTGTCGTTCGGTGCTGTTGAAATCTTGTGCTTCCTTTTGAATCGTATCATTACTTGGTCGTGAGTATATGTTGGATGAACTGGCCATTCTAGTAAGGTACCTCGACTATATATACTGTGATTGACCTTCGAGGCTTGTGGTTTGCAACTGTGATTTTGGAACGTGTGTGTGTGTTGTTCCTTCCACCCGGAGTGTCCGACGGGATGTCTGGGGGTCGATACTAAGGGGTACGGCCACGAAAGTGGACTTGGGTGCGTGTGTGTATGAACTTCCACCCGGAGTGTCCGACGGGATGTCTGGGGGTCGATACTAAGGGGTACGGCCGCGGAAGTGGTTTCCCACCCGGAGTGTCCGACGGGATGTCTGGGGGTCGATACTAAGGGGTACGGCCGCGGGTTACCAGTTGTGGTTTTCATCTTGAGGATGACGTTGATGTTTTCGTTAATTGTGATATTGTCCGGAGTATCACAATGCTTTGTGCTTGGGGTCGAGAGACATTATATATCGAGTCTTGGTGCTTGGCTAGAATGGCATAGGAATAATGTGTGTGTAATGTGTCCTTGTAAGTCAATTGAAGTGGATGATCGGGTCGTAGACCCTGTGTTTTGTGACCGGAATGGTTGGGTCGTGGACCCCGTGTTTTGTTAAACGGACTTGTATTTTGAAAAATGAACTTTGGGGCTGTGACCCTAAATGGCTTTCGAGGAATTAAGAACATTTTCAATTTTTGATGTTTTCAAAACTCCTGAGATTTGGAAATGTTTTCAAAATGCTTACTTGCTTCGTTTCTGCTTTCAAGACTTGAACTATTTTTAACTAAATATATCTCGGGAAGTCTTTCGTTATATTCTCGGAATGTGTTGTGTATGGATCGTATTTGCACTTTATACTTGCACTAGCGAAACAGTGGAGTTTTGCTAACCCCCGAGTAATCGGGGGGTGGATATCTGTATTGTGTCCGGGTACAGGCAGGTTTTCGGGAGCAAGACACAGGATCGGCACGAGGGATGATGAAAGATGAATGATACTAATCACACGAAGGCCAGTTTTGGGTTCAGTTAGTCGGAGTCCATTGTATTGTCTTTTCCGCTGTCTTATTGTTCGTTGTTGCATGTATTTTACCCTTGTGTGTGGGTATGAGTCTGGATGAGTTTATGTATCTTGATTTGTAAGTCAGTGACGAAAGACCAAATCGGTCTATTGGTCCGTTATTTTGATTCGTCGGTATGTAATGTAATGTGTTGTTTTGATGTCTAGCCTGGTGGATCCTCACGGAGAGGGTCTGCGGCGTGTAATATTCCCGGTTTGATCTGGGGATGTTACAATGATTTACGTCATGAAATGATGAAAATGAGCATACGCGCTCTAACACAGTGATTACATGAATGATTAACTGAGGTGACATGATTATCTGATGATATTCTTGAAATGATTATCTTGAACAAGTTAACAAGATTAATGATATGATCCTCAAGATCAACAACTGAGTGATGAAATGAATTGAGTGATTAATGAGTTAACATGATCAACATGATTAAAATGAAAATGATAAATGAAGAAATATTACTGTTCTTTGGTCTGAATGGCTCGGCTCTTGCACAGGTCACAAGTGACGCGAAAGTCCAATGATACTAGTCTGATGAACGATGATTTCAAATGAGACATGACTCGGAAGGTAGTATTCAAAACCACGCTCCGATACCAACTCTGTAACACCCCAAACTAGGCGGATATTACAGTGCCGTGGACCCCCGACTGGGACCCACCAGGCGAGTGAAAATGAATTAAATACACAGGGTAAAGGTAGTACCAAACCACATTACATCATTAATTACTCCAATGAGGAGTTTCATACAGCACACCCAAGATAATATAGAATACGTGTATATTTTATATGAAGATAAAACATACGACACTTAATAAAATAAGTATTCAAACGGAAGTCTGCAGCGGAAATAAAAAAAGAAAACACGAGTGAATGAAAAGGACTTGGGGCCCCTACTAGTATCACTGGGACTCCTCGCCGTCAACGTTCTCTTCTCGTGGCTTAGCCTTGCCACGACCTAAAAAACAAATTCCCCAACGGGGTCAGTTACACAGAACAACAATCCTCAAGAGTTGAATAAACACAATCATATATGTTGTATAAACAACAAGTTCGATCAAAAATCTCAAACCGTTGAACATATGCGATCAAAAGTGAATTGGTCAAATTATAACCCAAATCCTGTTGAAAACATACGCAATCAAACATGCTGTATGAATCAACTAACGGTACGGCTCAAAGGGTGGCGCCACACTACGCCCGGGATGGAAATGTCTCCGCGCACAAGCTACCAACGAGTATCGATCGAATACACATGTGGTCTTGTACCTAATCAGTCTCACAAAGTGATCTTCTCGTGTGCACAGTCCAATGTGAGGCCAATAACCAACACACGACTTAATATGTGCCCGACCTGAAAATCCTACACATACCAACCGGCACGCCAGTATGACCCGAAATGCCACGAGATAACAAAAGTGACATCGGAATCAATCATGACTCACCGAGATGAAATGATAGAGAAATGAATGATAGCTCAATGAAATGATTGGAACCGTCGTTCCTCGTGACTGAAGTGATTAATTGACAATGACAAGTCTCGATACGGTTAATACAATATGAATGAGTTATAATTATGAATGAACAACAACGAAAGGAATGAATATCCCTTTAACTGAGTAAGAATTAACTTACACAACGCCGATGAAGAATGTCCTTCCACGAACAACGTCCTAAATGAGATGTCGGTCGCTCGAACAATCTTGAATAACACAATTACCAATAATCAGGTTCAACACACGAATCAAACACGAGTATAACTAACTCAAAACGTCGATACGACTAAACCAAGTTCATTGGGGCATTATATCGAACACGTTGTGGCCAAACTTCGATTGTTTACAACCAAACCTCAATAATACCAATATCAAATCCCCAAGAAGTGTTTCAAACCAACAAAACATCTTCAATACGATCAATAATCCAATATGAATATCCAAATTCGTGATTTCAACAACAATTAATCGAAAACCCCCAAATTCAACTCAATATTCAAAGTGTTCTTGAATAACCTTTCAATAATCCGATGAATATTCATACATACTCATAATCATATGTATATCTCTTCATACAACATGATTATAACGTCCAAAACACCATATCTCAACACAAATCGAAATCCAAGAGGTTTGGGAATATTACCTTTGAAGATCCAAACACTTTGATTCGATGAACACGAGTTAGATCGACGATCCGAGCTTCACAACCGAATGAAAATGATGAAGAATCGAGTATTCAAGTGATTGATGATGAAAATTTCTCCCACAAACCCTCTCTCTCGGATGTAGGATGAAAAATGAGCTTGTTCCTCTCAAAAAACGCAATTATAGTGCAGCCTGCACTGTGTGCCGTGGCCCGGCCGAGTGTGTAATACCCGGTTGTAATTCATTCATTTTCATTCAGTAATTATCAGTCTGTAATTGTCACTCAGTAATTTTCACTCATTAATAATCACTCATCATTCATGAATCATTCGTTTGCGTTCACTGTTGGCATGTTGTAATCGTATATCAGTTACCGATCGTCATTTTATCTCCGTTTATAGATCGAGACGGGAGTATTATCATTTTCATTGTGATTGATAGCCTTGTACTGGGAGTATCATCTTTGGCTCGTGTTAGACTTGTTCACTTTCACATTCGTATGGTATGTCGGATCATTCATCAGTCGAGCGAGGAATCGGAGTATCGAATTTTTCACCTTGGCCAGCATTGAGTTACGGCCGTAAGGACTTTGGGTTACGGCCGTAACAAGGGTTCGTTGTTTTCAGGCCATTTTGGACGAATGGGACTTACGGCCGTAAGGTTTCGGAATACGGCCGTAAGTTGAGCAGGTACGGCCGTAAGGCTGGCCGGTTACGGTCGTACGTGGTCCAGCAGGCTGCCCAGGCATTTTGGCCGAAGGCGAGTTACGGCCGTAAGGAGGGTTGGATACGGCCATAAGTGATCTTCGTAAATTCAGGTGTTGTCGGGCAAGGTAGGACTTACGGCCGTAAGGGTTGCGGCATACGGCCGTAAGTCGAGGAAGGTACGGCCGTAAGGCTTGGCCGGATACAGCCGTACGATGCAGGCAAGGTGCCTGGTCATTTTCGACGAAGGGGGCTTACGCCCGTAAGTTTGGCCAGATATGGCCGTATCATCCGAGTTACGCCCATAAGGTGTGCGGGTACAGCCGTAAGGATGTCGGCAGATGTTTTTGACGAAGGCGAGTTACGCCCGTAACTCAGGAGCGGTTACGGCCGTAAGTCTGTCGGCAGGCTTTTGGACGAAGCCGAGTTACGACCGTGCATTTAATTGGCGATTACGGCCGTAAGGCCGTTGACACGGAATGTTACGGCCGTAAGAGGGCCGAGTTCTGGCCGTAACTTCGGCAGATATAAGGATCCGCCGGGACTTTTTCATCATTTTCATTCCTTTTCTTCTTTTATCCGAGAGAGAGGGTTGAGGGAGAGATTTTGCCATCATCAATCATTTGAGTGTGTAATTTTCATCATCTTCATTCATTTGGGAAGCTTGGATACTCGTTTTAACTCGTGTTCATCGGATCGAAGTGGTTGGATCTTCAAGAGGTAATTTCTTCAACACCTTGGATTTCGATTTTGTGTTGAGATATGATGTTTTGGACGTTATAATCATGTTATATGAAGGGATATGTATATGATTATGAGTTTGTATAAGGATTCATTGGATTATTGAGGGATTATTCAAGAACACTTTGAATATCGAGTTGAAATTGGGGATTTTCGATTAATTGTTGTTACAATCACGTTTTCGGATATTCATTTTAGATTATTGATCATTTGGAAGATGTTTGTTGGTTTGAAACACTTCTTGGGGAATTTGATAATGGCATATTGAGATTTGATTGTAAACAATCGGAGTTTGGCCACAACGTATTCGATATAATGCCCTAATGAACTTAGTTTAATCGTATTGACGTTTTGAGTTCGTTATATTCGTGTTTGATTCGTATATTGAACGGGTTGTTGGATATTGTATAATTCAAGATTGTTCGAGCGACCGATATCTCAATTAGGACATTGTTCGTGGAAGGATAATTGTCACCGGTGTTGTGTAAGTTGATTCTTACTCAGTTAAAAGGATATTCATTTCCTTTTGTTGTTGTTCATTCATAATCATAACTCATTCATCATTGTGTTAACCGTATCAAAACTTGTCATTGTCAATTAATCACTTTAGTCACAAGGAACGACGGTTCCAATCATTTCATTGAGCTATCATTCATTTCACTATCATTTCATCTCGGTGAGTCATTATTCGTTTCCGATGTCACTTTTGTTATATCGTGGCATTCCGGGTCATACTGGCGTGCCGGTTGGTATGTGTAGGATTTTCATGTCGGGCACATTTATGTCGTGTATTGGTTGTTGGCCTCACATTGGACTGTGCACACGAGTCGATTGCTTCGTGAGACTGATTAGGTACAAGACCACGCGTGTATTCAATTGATACTCGTTGGTGGCTTGTGCACGGACACATTTCCATCCTGGGCGTAGTGTGGCGCCACCCTTTGAGCCGTACTGTTAGTTGATTCATACAGCATGTTTGATTGCGTATGTTTTCAACAAGATTGGGTTATAATCTAACCGTTTCATTTTGATCGAACTTGTGGTTTATACTACATATATATATATATGATTGTGTTTATTCAACTCTTGAGGATTGTTGTTCTGTATAATAGACCCCGTTAGGGGATATTGTTTCTCAGGTCATGGCAAGGCAAAGGCACAGGGAATTTAAACCAGAATATGAACAACGTCTTGGGAATCTGACGTTAAAAGACCCTGTTTGCCAATTTGTAAGAAAATTGGATGGGAAGCTTCTCCCCAACTCATAGAAGGCGTTTAAGCCGTTTCTGAACGTAAAATCAGAGGAAGATGTGAGCCACAATCACAACTACTGTACATACACGTGAGTATCTTTTATTTTTGTCGTATGGTGAGATTTTCTGAATAAAAAATGTGATACGCGATAAATGCATTCATTATTCTATTGAGTAGTTGAAGCGCAATCAACGCAATCACAAACTTGTAAACAATTTTTACCTTCTTTTTCTTCTATAAATAAACATTGTGCTTGTTTCTTTTATTCATCCCTCAAACTTGTACTTTTTTTTTCCTTTTTCTCTCAAATAAATTTCTTTTCAAAAATGGAGTCATCATCTTCCACAAAAAAATTTAGCACAGTCTGCATTTTTGGTGGAGCTAGTTATGGAAAAGATGCATGCTTTATCAAGCAGACACAACTTGGGTCGTACTTTAGGAGAAAAATGCATTCATGTAGTTTACGGAGGAGGAAGTCTAGGATTAATGGGACGAGTCACGTACGCCTATATGGAAGGAGTAAGAGTGTTGGGAGTAATTCCAAAACCTCTGGTGAAAGTAAAATCACTGGGTCAACTATTGGAGATGAGTTTAGATCTCAGAATATGCAAGATCGCATAACTCACATGATAAATAATTGCGCCTTTATCACCCTTCCGGTGGTTTTGGCACCCTTGAGGAACTTTTTCATGTGGTTACCAGAGCTCAACTAAATGTTCATCAAAAACAATAGGTCTGCTTAATGTCAATGGTTTCTTTGATGGTTTGTTATCTTTCATCGACTACTCTGCTGAAAAAGGTTTTATTTCCGAGCGTGCTAAACGAATCATAGTCGTTGCAACCACACCAGAAGAACTAATCAAAAAACTCAATGAATTTGTTCCTCAACCAGATCCAGCTCTAGCTAAAATTGTCTGGATGGAAGATTTTACCGTGAGAAAACGAAAAGTGGATTCATTCCTCTCCCTTTGATAACCCATATCGGACCTCTTATATTTTTACTTTCTGTCGTGTGTAATAATCATGCTAAATGGTGGCAGCTTAAGGAGTTTCTTCTTGATCTCTTGACGCGCATCTATTCGCGATTTATGTATTGTTATTTTTATTGCCGTATTTCTTTTTGTTTTTAATAAAAGCATTGATGGCAGCGTAAGGCGACTCTTCGGACTTTCTTGATGCGCATCTTAAAAATTGTGTTATACTTCCGGGTATACTTTTGTTGTTGTTGTTGTTTGCCTTGTATATTTTTTCATGCAGATCCAAAAAGGCATAGCTCAAGCATCAATTTTCATAACAGGGAGTATTTTTTTTCTCTTACTTTTTATTTTTTTTTTAAAAACTGAAGACAGTTTCTTTTTCAAGTTTGGGGGTGGTATGTTTTAATTATTGTGGTGTGATTTGATTATTTTTGTTATTTGGCTTTGATTTTTTTTTATGTATATATATATTTATTTTGTTTATTTGTGATATTTCTAGATCTGGCCATAACACCAATAATTTAGCTATATACAAGCTTCTAAAATTGTTTTAACCGGTAAAAAAATTGTATATTCCAAAATTTTTTGAGCCTTAATCTCTCTTTCCAAGCCTTGTAGTTATCATATAAAATCGAGTCATTCGTTACCTTGAGAAAAGAAGAATCAGTTGGTTGATGAAAAATAGAACTGAAATTTACTTAATTTGTGGTGGTTTTGATTTTTCATGCTTAACTAATTAATGATTTTCTGCAAAATTTCTATTCCCTACAAAAAGGAGTCATTGGTGAAAAGAGCTACACGTTAGCAAATAACGGTGTGAAAGCTATCACCTAAAAAAATGACAAAAGGAGAAGTGTTGAGAAGCAACACTACCTAATTTTGGGGTCTTAAAATTTTGCGAAAAATAAAGGACTAACCATTGTTGGTGCGTAGCCTGCCTCACGTAAAAATTGGTGAAAAGAGCTACACGTTAGCAAATAACGGTGTGAAAGCTATCACCTTTTAAAAGAGATAGAAATTATGCTGGTGAAAAGAGCTACACGTTAGCAAATAACGGTGTGAAAGCTATCACTAAAAGGGATGTAGTTTATGAGCAAGATCTGAATTAATTAGCGGCTGAATTTCAATACACTCAATTTCGTGAAAAATCACAATATTTAATGACGCCGATGAAATTCTTCTTCATATTGAGTCGAAAAATAAACGAGTGATCGAGAGCAACCATTAAAGGAGTCGCGTGAAGTCACGAGTGGGAAAGAAATAATCAACCTTTTGGGGGGAAAACCTTGCATTTTGGAATTACAAAAATAAAAACCGTGTTTTAACTTCAAAATCGTTAGTAGATTTATTTTGAATCTTGATTCATTTCTATCTACTGTATAAAGTTGGTTATTGTGTATTAATGGCATTTTGATTTTTTTTTATCTTTATATATAATTATTTTTCTTAAATTTTTGTGTATTATTTTTTATTTTTTTATTTTATGTCTTATTTTAATTTTTATTTTGTGTGTGATTAATAAAGAGTCTTGCTCGGGACTAGCAAGAATCTAAGTGTGGGGTATTTGATTAGTGCATAATTGATCTAAAATTCATATACAAAATATTCATTTTTCCGGGCATAATTGTACTGATTTGTGATTAAAAATATATATTTTACAGATATGTCCAAACATGAGCTAAAAATGGTTATTTTACATATTACTGACATGAAGCATCAAAAAGGACGGAAAACAAGATCAAATCCAACGACGAGAATTTTTCAAGGCAAAACGACCATATAACACGGCGCAAAAAGGACCGTGTTATGTAGGCCGTTTCACATACGGCGCAACAAGGGCCGTGTCTTGGGCCGTTTCACACACGGCCGGCATTTAGCGCCGTGTCCTCACGCGTATTCCGGAAGAGACCGAGTCACCACAAAACGGCGCACAACACGGGGCAAACTGGGCCGTTTTTCAGCAGATGCCATGCAAAATTAGTCCACTTTTGACCAACTTGTGAACTCAACCACAAGATATTTTTTTGGTCAAAAATCTGAAAATTCAAAGACATGGGTGAAGTGTGAACAAAAAATTAAAAAAATGATATTACAATAGATATTTTGAATTAAATAATCAATTTTATTCTTGAAAATCACCTATAAAAGGACATCTTCATCCATTGCAAAATCACCAATACCAATTACCAATTCTAAAACTCATCTTCTTGCTAAGAAATACTCCTTTCTTTTAGCAATATATTTTCCTTAGAACTTTCAATTTTAGTTTGTATTTTATTTTTGGTTTGAAGGTTTTCTTTCATTTAGTTTGTAATTGAAAAGTGCTTGATCAATAAGCACTTAGTATTTTACTTAGTGTTTTACTTTCAATTTTTGTAAGCTTGTAACCTTTAAACAAGTTTGAAGTTATATTTTGAAGTTTGTTTCTTGCACTTTGATTCATCATATTCAAATAAGTTTTATCTATTGTCATTAAGTTCTAGTAATTAAAAGTTTCTATATATATTATATATATCAATTATTTCTATTATAATTTTAGTTTGTATAAACCAATGAGTAGCTAATCTTTCTTCCTAGGGGAAGAGGGATTTCTATTAGGTTATATATTGAGTATTTGATTGATTTAAACTATTTTTAGGACTAATTGGTTTAAATAGAGATTGATCATATCCTATTTTTACTAATGAAACCTTCTTGATTGATTGTTGAGTGAATTGGAAACATATCTTTTCAATCTATCAAATGTTAATCTTGTTATCAACATCTTAAGATTGCGAAAGTGGTTAAGACACCTTTGATTACGAAAGTACAGAGGTGAAAAGTTGATTACTCGATGAACGATCGTTTATCCTAAAAATAGTCAAGTTAGAGAAATGAAAGGACTAATTGGTTTAAATAGAGATTGATCATATCCTATTTCTACTAGTGAAACCTCCTTGATTGATTGTTAAGTGTATTGGAAACACATCTTTTCAATCTATCAAGTGTTAATCTTGTTATCAACATCATAAAAACTCGATGTTGATTAAGACATCTTTGATTACGAAAGTACGGAGGTGAAAAGTTGATTACTCGATAAACATTCGTTTTTTCTTTTATATTCGTATAAATCAATTCCGATACTTAATTAAAAACCTAATTTAATGAACCCGTAATCCCCTAGATTTTATAAATTCCCAACTCATCATAAATCTATTCATTTTCACTAGTTAAAAATAGTCTAGTATAAATAGTCTAGTATAAATAGTCTTAATATAAATAGTCTTAATATAAATAGTCTGGTATAAAAATAGTCTTATTAAAAATAGTCTTAATAAAAATAGTCTTATTAAAAA
The DNA here is from genome assembly GCA_033398695.1 of Orobanche coerulescens. Classification (NCBI taxonomy): domain Eukaryota; kingdom Viridiplantae; phylum Streptophyta; class Magnoliopsida; order Lamiales; family Orobanchaceae; genus Orobanche; species Orobanche coerulescens. The sequence goes on along the minus strand of JAWKAU010000414.1, from coordinate 7,191 downwards.
TAGTTTAGTTTAAAATATAGTGCAATTTAATTTAGTTAATATTTAAAAACCCAAAAATATATTTTAGTATATTTTAGTATTTACTTCTTGCAATCTATACAAAATATTATACGAAGCCCTGTTGGACAATCCTCGAGAGAAAAGACCTTGGTAGAACTTACCACAAACTACTTCTACCTCGTATATATTTGCGAGCGACTCAAGAACTCCTATTTTTAGGATAAGTTTTTGACCGATCACTCGCAATTTAATTCTCAGTCATATGATAATAATAATTTTCTATTATTATTAATTGTAGATAATAACGAATTTACGGGCCTAGAATTGTGAGTCAAGCATTTCATCACTTTCAAGTTCGTAATCGCAATTTTATTCGTGTGGGGATTTATTATGCTTTTGTTTATTTCAATTGCTTTATATATTGTCTCGTGTGTGCACGTGAAACGATCGAAGCACTTAAATGTGCAAATCGGTCGAAGCACTTAAATGTGCAAATCGATCGAAGCACTTAATTGTGCATAAAGCCTTCGCCAGCCGGCTGTGCTTTAATTTATCAGTCATGTTGTTTATACTTGATAATATATTTAGTAATTAACGTAGACATATTGTGTACTCTCCACACTGAGCGAGTTGGAAGCTCACCCCACTATTTAACCCCTTTCAGGTTGAGGAGCTCGATGTGGCATGCGATTGAGAGTGGGATGATCAAGCCTATGATTAGATGTTTATTTATTTAATGTTATTTCTCTCAAACTATATTTATGAACAAGTGTTCAATTTGTTTTACTTTTATGTCAAGGTATGTTTTGTTTTAACAATGACTCGAGAAGATTACTTGCAATTATTAAGTTTGTCTTTTTGAAATGTATTTCATTTGCAAAAATTTTCATTTATTCTTCTTAAAATTTAAAGAATTATATTATAGAAAAGTGGTCGCTACAATACGTGTTATTTGAGGTCATCCGGAGCCGAACCAAAGTTGATACGGCACGAACTCAGTTTTCGGATAATCCTGATAGAGGGTACACGGGTTATGGAGGAAAATTGAGGCGGCCCATTTTTTGGATATTTTTTCATCGTTTATCCCTATGGATTTATAAGATTGAGTACGCGTTTATTTGAGGTCATCCGGATCCGAATCGAAGCTGATACGGCTGGAACTCAGTTTGGGGATAATTCTCATAGAGGGTAGTACACGGGTTATGGAGGAAAATCGAGGCGGCCTGTTTTTTGGATATTTTTTCATAATTTCTTCTTGTGGATTTGTAAAATTGAATACGCATTTATTTGGGTTCATCCGGACCCGAATTGGAGCTGATATGGCAGGAACTCGGTTTTCGAATAATTCTCATAAGGTAGTACATGAGTTGTGGAGGAAAATCGAGGTGGCCTATTTTGGGATATTTTTTTCATAATTTATCCCTATGGAGTTATAAGATTGAATACGCGTTTATTTGGGGTCTTCCGGAGCCGAATCGGAGCTGATACGACTGGAACTCGGTTTTGGGATAATCATCATAGGAGGTAGTACACGGGTTATGGAGGAAAATCGAGGCGGTCTGTTGTTCAGATATTTTTTCAATATTTCTCCTTGTGGATTTATAAAATTGAATACACGTTTATTTGGGTTCATACGGACCCAAATTGGAGCTGATATGACAGAACTGGGTTTTCGGATAATTCTCATAGGGTAGTACATGAGTTGTGGAGGAAAATCGAGGTGGCCTATTTTTAGATATTTTTTCGTAATTTATCCCTATGGATTTATAAGATTGAATACGCGTTTATTTGGGGTCATCCGGAGCCGAATCGGAGCTGATATGACTCGAACTCGGTTTTTGTAACACCCCCAAAACCATACGGGAGTATTACACGCCGTGGGCCCCGCACCGGAACCCACCAGGCTAAAAACCATTTACAAAAACGACAAGAAGGCCGATGACGGTAGTATTTTCCAAAACTCACAAAATCATTTGAAAACACCAACTACCGTCAAGACAAACAAGGCCAAAAACTCGGTATAGGGAATCGGTTTTCGAAATCAAACAGATGGCATAAGGCCGAAAGCCATTTGAAAGAACTCACGCAGCGGATAAAAATACAGTTCAAGATACATATACATCAATAATGATATACACAAACAAAATACACGATTCCCTAACAATATGCCATAACCAGTATCGTCCGGAATCCTCGCCTCACGACCACTACCATCAAAGTCCTCAATACCTGAAAAACAAGTCCCACAACGGGGTCAGCAATAATGCCCGACAAATAACCACAAGTACATAAACATAAATATTCACATGCCATGCATCATGAGAATAATAACCTCAACGATGACCTTACCACTTCCGGTAATCCAACGATTCTCGTCAAAAACCCAAAATCACGATAATACCATAAAAATCCCAGTATCACGACAATACCGTATAATACCTCAATACCGAATACTTTCTCGTACATAATCCTCTATGTACGATTACCTTAAAACATACCTCTATCCGGACATCCTTCCGGAATGCATACACAGACCAAGAATATCCAAAATGACATCAACAATATCCGAATACTACAATCTTCCCAAGATTGTCCAAGTATCTCAACAATCATCAACTGTGCATTCTAATCCTTTTAGAACATCACTGAACATTCGTCAATATGCAATACAACATAAAATACTTATGAAATGTAAATGGAATTACTCATCAAAACATTACAACCGAACAAGTAAACACTTGCCTAGATACCAACATGATAAAACCAACACCAATCTCATCGTCCTCGTCTACGAGCTCTTCAGCCCCGACTGGAACGAATCTACGGTCTTCCAACAAAGCACAACAGTTATACCTATTGATTAATCACCCTAGAACAATAATCATGTCAATAATCGGACCAACTAGGTAACAAGTGTAATATCCGCAATTTTCGATTTTCGGTTAATTTCTTTTTTTTCGGCCGGAGTCCGTTTTGACGACTCTCTCATGACCGTTTCGTCATTATGAGAATGATTAATTCTACGCTTTTTGTCATCCGAGTTCGTTTCGGTATCGTTTTACTGAGTTCCGAGCTTTTTAGCGACTTTTCCGCACTTGAGTTCGATTCTTGCGAATCTCGTTCAAAACTGCTGTTTCGAGTTTTCCGTAAGTCCGTTTAACGTTGTTATACGTGTTGTGAGCTTCGGTTTGATTATTCGTTGTCGTATGGTGATTTTCGGGCATTTGGGCCATTTTCGTAATTTCCCAAAGTTTGGGGTAATTACCTTCCGTTGTCGAATGTCGAGCCTTCGGGTGGTCGGAATCGTGTGTTCTACTAGCTCTTAGATTCGTCTTTGTGAGTACTTCGTAACCGTATCTTCGGTTCGTATTCAGGTTCGGATTTCGGTGTCGTTTTGTTGAATTCAGGATTACTAAACGACTTTTCTAAGTATGAGTTCGACTTTGTTAGATCACCATTAATTTTTGGTAACTCCAAATATTCTTATTCTTTGCAATATTATAGAGCATCGAGTTAGCTTTCCAATGGTTCAAACGGTGAGTCAATCGAGCTGGACGAGAGAGTTATGGTCGCTTTAACTCACCCGCCGTTATTGGCCGATCACGCCGGCCGAACTTCGGCCGTGTCGCCCGACACGGCCCGTGCCGTACTCATCCGGAAATGCCGGTTTCGTCTCAGACCCGACCGTGTCGTCCGCACGGCCCGTGCTGCACTGCCCCGGAATGCCGGACCGATCGCCGACACGCCCGACCGTGTTCCAGACACGGTCGAGTCGTCCGAAGTCGCCGCTTGACGGGTCACTATCGGGCGACGCGACCGTGTCTAGCAGGACACGGCCGAGTCCCTGCCCGCTGTGGTCGGCTATTTAAGGGCCTCGACCGAGTCATCCGCCATTTTCACCCTTTTTCTTCGCTTTCTTCGCTTTCTTCACAATAATGGATGGATTTGGATGGATATGACATAGAGCAACATGTTTTGGAAGTTCTAATCATTGATTAACATCATCTTCCACCCGGATCGAAGGTAAGAACACCTAAACTTTTGGTTTTGGATGTTCTTGAGGTTTCTTGGTGTTTTGGCCGATTTGCTTCGTTTTGATTCATATTATTGTTAGAACTTGATTGTAAACTCGTAATCATTCAATACCCTTGAAGTTTTGTGGAACGGATTTGAGTATTTCTTTGAATAATTGATTAAATTGGACTACGCCTTCAAAGTGTCCGATAAAATGCTTCAATGGGTAGAACTTGGGAAGTTCCATACGTTTTCGTAGAATTGTGATTGAATTGATATCGTTGTGACTTAGGAACGAATTCTTGTGAAGAACTCGAGTCGGAACCCTTCCGTTCGTTGCCTTCTTTGGGGTCCGAGCTTCCCGGTCGAACCGTGTTCTTCAGAGCGTTCGGTAGCGGTTATTAAGGCAAGTATCTTACTATACGACTTGTATCTTGCGACTAGTAATCACGTATGAGATTTATGATGATTTTGCGTGCCTTCGTAAATATGTTCCGTTTGAGTTGGTTGTGTTTTCCGAAATTTGAAGGCTTTGTGATAATAGCGTTATATTGGTATACGTGTTAGGCGTTGTGCCATATGTGCAGGATTGCGATGTACATATGAGATGGTTGTACACGTGGTTGTGCAATGTATTGTGTACCGAATGTGTGTTATGTTGGTTAAATGTCGTTGATTGATGATAGTTGTTGCGAGTGTTGAGGTTGTGTTATGTGCGTGCAATATATGATTTTGTGGTGATCAAGGTGATTGATTAATTGTGCTCATTGTTGTATGTAATGCGAATGTGATGTGCTGGAACTCTAGGTTCACTCGTGCGGGTTCGACGGGGCCTACGAGGATTCATGGCACAGGTCCATGGGATCGGAACTTAGTGTGTGGTGCTGAGGTCCAATCGTGCGGGTCTGACGAGGCCTACGATGATTCATGGCACAGGTCCATTGAATCAGGACACGGACGCCCAACCGCAGTGCGGGTTCGACGGAACCTACGGTGACACGTGACACAGTTCACGGGTCGGGACCGCTTTGTTGTGATTGTTGTGTTTGCTCAATCCGTGGGTTGTTGAACCTACGGAGACTCGTGGCAAGCGATCACGGAGTCATGAGCATGATTGTTTATTGTTATTGTTGTGTTTTATCAATCCGTGTGGGTTGTTTAACCTACGGAGAATCGTGGCAAGCGATCACGAGTCATGAGCATGATTGATTGTTGTGATTGTTGTGATTGGTTAAGTCCGTGCGGGTTGTTGAACCTACGGAGACACGTGACAGGGATCACGGTGTCACGAACTATGTTTTGTAAATCAAACTTTTTGTAAGAAAGTTTTAAGAAAGAATGTTGGCCGAGCCCCATGAGATTTATGGAAATGTTTTCAGATCGTAAATTGTCGTAACACAATTTTGAGATTTGGGTTAAGACCCTAAGATTTTCGAAAGGTTTTGAAATTCTAAAATTTCCGAGGTGATAATCTTATTTTCGAATGCTTCATAGCTTATCTTTCCTTGTGAAAACCTCCCGGGGATATTTTGATACTTGATTGTCATATTTGATTCACGATTATTACTTGCTTGTTATATTTCCTATGATTTGATACTTGCACTAGTAAAACAGTGGAGTTTTACTAACCCCCGAGTAATCGGGGGGTGGATGTCTGTTTTGCGTCCAGGTACATGCAGATTCAGGGGAGCAGTCACAGGATTGGCATAAGAGGATGACGAGCTGCGATACTAATCATGAGTCGAGAGTTATTTTGATTTTTGTTGTGTTGTGAGAGTTGATTTCAGTCTTCCGCTGTATTGTATTTCGACCCCTGTGTGGGTAATGTTATTTAAGTCAGTTTTATCGATTGGGTTGTGTGACCTCATCGGTCTGTGTATTCACGTGTAAGTGACCATATCGGTCTGTATCATTTTATTGTTTGACCCTGGTCGGGCAAGCACTTGGTTGTTTATGGATGTTTAGCCTGGTAGATCCTTGTGGAAAGGGTCTACGGCGTGTAATATTCCCATACGGTTTTGGGGATGTTACATTTATGGTATCGGAGCTTAGGTTGCGGAAACCTAGGCTATCGGGTCGAGTCAAGTCGTGATTTGTTGAGTAATGTGTTGTCATGTCGTTTGAGTCATCAGGTGACAAGTTGAGTTGTGCGTAGCCACAACGTGTCGGTTATGTTGTCGGACGAGATTAGTATCGTGGGCGACCGTCACCTCCGTGCGACCTGTGGATGTAAGTCTCCTCTTTTATGCGAAGTACCTGTGTATCTCGATTTTATCTTAGTGAGTTAATTGCGGTGCATGATTTTCTTTACACAGTATTGTGTAATATAATTGTGTTTAGTACTTGTGGCATATAGTATGTGTATAGAACTGGGCACATTATTGTATTATCTTTGAACCACCGGGTGGTGTGGTATGGTGTGGAAGTTGTAAACCTTGATGGATTTCGAAAAGGTATCGGCGACTGAGTTTTATTTTGAAAATCGATTCCCTTAACCGAGTTTTGACATTATGGCCTTGATCGTTTTGGCGAAATTCTTATGACGGTATTTAGTAATTTTGTAAATGGCTTTTGTGAGTTTTTGAAATATTACCGTCATCGGCCCTTTTGGCGTTTTTGTAAATAGTTTTTATCTGGTGGGTTCCGCGGACCCACAACGCTATAATGTTCCGTGTAATTACTCGAGATTTTTGGGCATTCTAGCCCATTGAATTATCTTTGAAAATCTTGAGTATCCTAGAAATAAACTTGAGACGACGTTTAAAAAGAATTGTTTTCTCATGGTACTTCCAAGGTGCCACGATATGTTTCGAATCCTTCTCCCTCGAGGACCAAAATGTTTTGAGATATTTTTCAATGTTTTATAAACACTTTTACTTAGACCCGAGGGTCGAATATTTCCGAAAGTTTTTCACGAAAAGAAAGTGTCCTCATTTTTATCGAATGCGAAATAGTTTTCCAAAGTCTCGATAACGATGTTTCACGATTGTACTTTTTTTTTAAAGGGTGATACTCAAGATCAATCGGTGTTTCCAAAATTATTTTCAAAAGGAGGTTTTCGTTTTAAAACCTATCCATTCCCGTTTGAGGGCTGGGTATGTATGTATGATGTTCACGTTGTCGTTATGATGTTTGCTCCAGTATGATCGAATTGGTGCCATGAACGCCGAGGCGTTG